>VYZU01089757.1:888-18355 GCA_013401355.1 Ceyx cyanopectus
ACAAGTTCTTACTACTTCTGTCCTATTTCCATCTGAGGTTGTCTGTACAGAAAGCCTTTACATCGTTTCAGGTTCTAAGTCTATACATAGTAAAATTGTGACTTGATAGCTGTCTTTGCTGTCAGATACTTCTAAGCCATGGCACAAATCTAAACATGTGACATATAGACCAAGGGAATGCTGAATGCTTGCTGTACAGTGTATTGGCATGGAAGACTTAAAAGCTTCACTTTTGAAGAAGATATTTACTGTGCTGAGGTTGTAGCACTTCAAAGTAATGGTGATTCAGAACAGTTGGTTTGGCTTCCTGGGCTCTTTAGAGCTATTTGGCATTTCTGTTGCAGAGAAAGGTGTTTTTCCAGTATTTCTCTGCAAATTGCCCGTCTTTACGTTGAGGAACCTTCCTCAGTTTTAGAGCTCTGCTTTCCATTTAACAGGTTAAAACAGTCATGGCTGCTGAGGAAGTGGTTGAGTCACCATTCCTGGAGGTACTTAAAAGACATGTAGATGTACTTATGGATGTTTTAGTAGTCACCTTTGCCGTGTTAGGTTTACAGTTGGACCTGATCATCTTAAAGGTCTTTTCCAACCTAAATGATTCAATAGTTCTATATTTTTATTTGTCTATCACAATTTTCTTTGTAAATCTGTCAGGCTGCATCACTAAGGCTAATCTGATGAATATGTGTATGTCTTCTTTTCTTTGAAATAAATTATAAATATTTGTTTCCTGTCTTCTGGATACACTGTCAAGTTAAGACCTGTTATACTCTAGGTGTTATACTAAATTGATAAGGGATTCATTGCAAACACTAAAAATCCCATGGCATTCTCCTTCTTAAAAGTAATAAAAAAAACCAAACCATGTTGCTGGAATCTGTGTTAATTAACTCACCCATGCTGTTGAGTTTTGTTGAAGTTTTTTTTTTTAAATACTAGTCTGTGCCATCCACTGAAGATCCACATGAGAAAACTCTCTCATTAGAAAACTAAATGCATGGGCCTTGAACATTTCAAGTTCATGTTCAAGTAATTCCACGTAATTTATGTTCAAGCATTCAGTAATTCCACTTACTACAATGAAAGTGTTCATATGTTTAAACATCTTTTAAGTGCTTTTCTAGATGTTTCTTGTTTCACATTTTAAACTGATGTGGCTCAAATACATCAACATAGAAATAACTCTAGATGTCCTTATAATTAGACTTATTGAAACAAAAGACGTCTACAGTTACAAAGGCTACTTAATTGTGTGGACTGTGCTTCTGGTCTTCTTTCCTTCACAGCAATAGACTCAAAGCTCAAAGGAATTTAATGAACTTATTTAAATGTGTTTACAATTTAGACTGAGAAAGGTGTCCTCACTGTTGCCAAAACCAGGTAATCAGGTTTTAACCTCCAAATTACAGTGTTGCAGGACATCCTACACCTGCAGAAACCCAGCAGCTTTCACAGTGACTTCAGTCAGAATAATTCATGCATACAATATGCTACCTTTGCTCAGAAGTGCATCTTTTTGGCATGGGTACTTTTTTTTCTATATTTAATGTAAGTTCTCCCCCAACTCCTGCACCTCAAATCCCAGGATTTCTGAAGCCATCCCTATCAGTGTGACATGTAAGAGAAAAAATGTAGGAACTATGACTTGTGACTGATTTGCAGGCAAGTGTAATGTTATAAATATGTATGTGCTTATTCCAGGTGTGTGATAGTTACACACATTTATTGTGCTGAATACAACTCTCAGATGAATAAAATTTCAGTTTTCATTTTTTAAAATTTAGAAAGTTATTCAGACTATAACCTCATAGTTATGCATCAGCCCTGAAACAACCACTTAAAAAACAAGTATTTCTAAGTTTTTAGTACTTACTTAATTGCTTAGCTTCAGACCATTGTTTATTATAGCAACTCCTTTAATTTGAATGCGGTGACTATAGAATGATCTCACAAAAATCTAGATCTAGTTACAGAACTGTGCTGTACTGGTGAGCTACCTGCATAATTCATTTACAGCCATTTTCTTCCTCCAGAGTACATTGGGACTGCCTAGAGACTGGCTTCAGAAACATATGTTTATTTTCATTGTCACAATTTCCTTAAGTTTACAATTATGTGCAATTATGAAAATTAAGCTGTACATAGTAAAAGTAACAAATTAAGTGAAGCATGTTGCCATACAAATGAAAACCAACAAGAATCAATTAGCTGACAAGTTGCCTTTCCTTGAAGGCCGTCTGATACATATTTTCCTCTTCTCCCACATCATCTTGTCTTAGGGTATGTTTTGTGAACGAAGCATATAGAGTGGATTAATTTATTTCGCATTAAATAATGACTTTAAGGTAATTAGTACACTGTAGAGCTGATTAACATAAAAAAAAAGCGCCACCAACCAAAGTAAATTAATGATATAACAATACAAACAATATTTCCAAAATTAAGAAAACTGTCCCATCAGCAAATTATCCAGCCAGAGACTGAAATGGAAGGAAAAGAATAAACATAACAAAGGTTCTAAAATTAATGTGTCTTTTTTTGATGTAGCATAAAACCCCTCCCACAAACTCACAGCAAGAAAAGTATCGTAATTCCTGCCTAGCTCACCTCCTTGTTTTCTTCTTGCCTGCAAGACATCTGTTCATACTGAGTGTAATAGCCCCACATAATTTCTAAATGTTTTGTAGCTTGAAGCCACCATCAGCTGAAAGGCAATGTATAATAATTTGGGGTAACAGTAGTGAGTAAACCTTCTTTATGTGCAACTAGTAGGGAGACATTAGGGATAGGTCTGACTTAATTTATTTAGAGCAGCACATCCTGCAGACAGATTTCTGAAACATATTCACAGATCACAGATCTATTTCAATTTCCCTTACAGAAATTGTTTGGTTGCCCTGGACACTCAATATTCTACACTCTCAAAAGAGATGCGTGTTCACTTCTTATACTCAGCCATCATTGCTTATGAAATATGGGCCTATGAACAAAATAATTACTGATTTCTTTACATTCTGAACACAATCATAATTGCTACATGATCAATATTACTTTTTTTTAAATACAATTACCTGTCTTTTGTGCTCTTCTGAAAAAAAAATTTTAAGAAACTTCTCTCTAAATGATCCTGAACTTTGAAACATCCTACTCAGAATGTGAGGTTGTTAACAGGAATTTCTTTAATATTAGAAGGGAGGACATGGACAGAAGGAAGCTGTTTATATTATAATTCTGATTTGGTGTTAATAATGGTGTATAAACAAGCCTGAAACATTATCAAAATAAGTGNAGCAGCTTTCACAGTGACTTCAGTCAGAATAATTCATGCATACAATATGCTACCTTTGCTCAGAAGTGCATCTTTTTGGCATGGGTACTTTTTTTTCTATATTTAATGTAAGTTCTCCCCCAACTCCTGCACCTCAAATCCCAGGATTTCTGAAGCCATCCCTATCAGTGTGACATGTAAGAGAAAAAATGTAGGAACTATGACTTGTGACTGATTTGCAGGCAAGTGTAATGTTATAAATATGTATGTGCTTATTCCAGGTGTGTGATAGTTACACACATTTATTGTGCTGAATACAACTCTCAGATGAATAAAATTTCAGTTTTCATTTTTTAAAATTTAGAAAGTTATTCAGACTATAACCTCATAGTTATGCATCAGCCCTGAAACAACCACTTAAAAAACAAGTATTTCTAAGTTTTTAGTACTTACTTAATTGCTTAGCTTCAGACCATTGTTTATTATAGCAACTCCTTTAATTTGAATGCGGTGACTATAGAATGATCTCACAAAAATCTAGATCTAGTTACAGAACTGTGCTGTACTGGTGAGCTACCTGCATAATTCATTTACAGCCATTTTCTTCCTCCAGAGTACATTGGGACTGCCTAGAGACTGGCTTCAGAAACATATGTTTATTTTCATTGTCACAATTTCCTTAAGTTTACAATTATGTGCAATTATGAAAATTAAGCTGTACATAGTAAAAGTAACAAATTAAGTGAAGCATGTTGCCATACAAATGAAAACCAACAAGAATCAATTAGCTGACAAGTTGCCTTTCCTTGAAGGCCGTCTGATACATATTTTCCTCTTCTCCCACATCATCTTGTCTTAGGGTATGTTTTGTGAACGAAGCATATAGAGTGGATTAATTTATTTCGCATTAAATAATGACTTTAAGGTAATTAGTACACTGTAGAGCTGATTAACATAAAAAAAAAGCGCCACCAACCAAAGTAAATTAATGATATAACAATACAAACAATATTTCCAAAATTAAGAAAACTGTCCCATCAGCANACCTATCCCTAATGTCTCCCACAAACTCACAGCAAGAAAAGTATCGTAATTCCTGCCTAGCTCACCTCCTTGTTTTCTTCTTGCCTGCAAGACATCTGTTCATACTGAGTGTAATAGCCCCACATAATTTCTAAATGTTTTGTAGCTTGAAGCCACCATCAGCTGAAAGGCAATGTATAATAATTTGGGGTAACAGTAGTGAGTAAACCTTCTTTATGTGCAACTAGTAGGGAGACATTAGGGATAGGTCTGACTTAATTTATTTAGAGCAGCACATCCTGCAGACAGATTTCTGAAACATATTCACAGATCACAGATCTATTTCAATTTCCCTTACAGAAATTGTTTGGTTGCCCTGGACACTCAATATTCTACACTCTCAAAAGAGATGCGTGTTCACTTCTTATACTCAGCCATCATTGCTTATGAAATATGGGCCTATGAACAAAATAATTACTGATTTCTTTACATTCTGAACACAATCATAATTGCTACATGATCAATATTACTTTTTTTTAAATACAATTACCTGTCTTTTGTGCTCTTCTGAAAAAAAAATTTTAAGAAACTTCTCTCTAAATGATCCTGAACTTTGAAACATCCTACTCAGAATGTGAGGTTGTTAACAGGAATTTCTTTAATATTAGAAGGGAGGACATGGACAGAAGGAAGCTGTTTATATTATAATTCTGATTTGGTGTTAATAATGGTGTATAAACAAGCCTGAAACATTATCAAAATAAGTGCATCTAGCCTTACTAAAACCTGAAAATATAATTGCTCAAGTGTACTTGGTTTGAAAAGCTCCTGGTAAATACCCAAGTGTTGAGTTAATGGGAGATCTGATTCTTAAGTGAGAGATATGACCATTTTCAGTTGAGAATTATAACTAAAAAGGCACAAATAAAGTCTATTTTGATCCTAGTTATCTCTAATTTTGACACCTGCAGCATCTGCAAAATGGTTATTCTTTCTCTTTTTTATATTTCCAATTAGCATCCTGTTGGTCAAAGTGTGATTTTAAAAAGTATCCTGTAAGGACTGATCTTTGTAAGATGACTGGTCTATTGAGGCAATGTAGCAAAAGAAGTTGTGCTGGACACATCTCATGTCAAAGATTTTAAATCCAAAGCATTTTGCAACAGCAATCACCTATGAGTAAGAATTTATTGTGAAAATTCTTCTGATAAAGTTATTTTATCAATTACAGGGAAAAAAAAAAAAGTTGCACTTTATTTCATGTTGGAATGCTCAGAGAGTTTGGTTGTTTTATTTGGGTTTTTTTGTACTGTAATTGGATTAGGGAGAAAAGATCCTTCACAGAATTAATTTAATGTGATTAATGTGCCTCAATCCATAATGTGGTCTGAGTTTTGGTTTCTGTTTTCTGGTTGGTTGGGGTTTTTTTGTTTGGTTGGGTTTTTTGGTTTTTTAGTTGTTTTGTTTTTTTTTTTATTCACTACATTAATTTACTTGTATTTTTTCATTTTAACATATGAACAGGTTTTATTTCCATTTGAAGAAAGACAAATAACTATTACGTGGTTGTCCTGATTTGGGTGAAAACTGAGCAAATTCTGTTGAGTGATTTTTCTGTTGATGTGATTGTGCATATTGACTGGTGCACAATGTACCATATTGCCGTCAAATTATAAAGGGACTGAATCTGTTACCATTAGTGGTGTAACAGGAGGATCCCAAGAACTGACTGAATTAGAGGCTGAAGTGAGCCTCACTGGCAATAAATGGGAAAAACACCATATAGTGACTGGTTCAAATGCTCCATGCATCCTTGGCATAGACTTTCTTAGGAAAGGGTATTATAAGGACCCTAAAGGTTATCGATGGGTCTTTGGAATAGCAGATGTAGAGACTGAGGACAAGAAACAGTTGAATGTCCTGCCTAACCTTTCAGAGCAGTCTACTGTTGTGGGTAAGATGAAAATTGAGGATCAAAAGGTGCCAATTGCTACTGACATGCTGCATCAACGACAATATCGCACCAACAGAGACTCTCTAGCTCCCATGCAGAAGCTGATCCGTCAGCTAGAGCATCAAGGGGTGGTCAGCAAAACTCACTCACCCTTTAACAGTCCTATATGGCCAGTGAGAAAATTTGATGGGGAATGGAGATTAACTGTGGACTATCGTGGCCTGAATGAGGTCACACCAGCAATGAGTGCTGCCATACCGGACATGCTGGAACTGCAGTATGAACTGGAGTCAAAGGCCGCTAAGTGGTATGCAACAATTGACATTGCTAATGCATTTTTCTCTATTCCTATAGCACCAGAGTGTAGGCCTCAATTTGCTTTCACCTGGAGAGGTGTCCAATACACTTGGAACCAACTGCTCCAAGGGTAGAAATACAGCCCTACCATTTGCCATGGACCGATCCATTTGGCCCTGGAGAAAGGTGAAGTTCCAGAACGCTTGCAATACATTGATGACATCATTGAGTGGGGTAACACAGAAGAAGTCTTTCAGAAAGGTAAGAAGATAATTGAAATTCTTCTTCTAGATGCTGGTTCTGCCATAAAAAGAAGACAGGTCAAGGGACCTGCACAAGAAATCCAGTTTTTGGGAATCAAATGGCAAGAAGGGCATTGCCAGATCCCAATGGAGGTGGTTAATAAAATAACAGCAATGTCTCCACCAACTAACAAAAAGGAAACCCAATCCTTCTTAGGTGCTGTGAGTTTCTGAAGAATGCATATTCCTGGTTACAGTTAGAGTGTAAAAACTCACTATGAAGTGACTTGGAAGAAAAACAGTTTTTACTGGGGTCCGGAACAAGAACAAGCCTTTGAACAGATCAAACGAGAGATTGTACATGCAGTAGCCCTTGGGCCAGTGAGAACAGGACAGGACATTAAAAATGTGCTCTACACCACAGCTGGGGACAACGGTCCTACCTGGAGCCTCTGGTAAAAAACACCAGGGAAAACTCTAGGTTGACCCCTAGGATTTTGGAGCTGATGATACAAAGGCTCTGAGACCAACTATACTCCAACTGAAAAAGAAATATTGGCTGCATATGAAGGAGGTCGAGCTGCTTCGGAAGTGATTGGCACTGAAGCCCAGCTCCTCCTAGCACCAAGGTTACCAGTCCTAAGCTGGATGTTCAAGGATAAAAATACTGGATCAGTCCCTCCATCAGTCATCTGAAACTCTTGAGACATTGTGAGTGCAGGTGTGGGCCCTGCAGTCCAAGTGCCATGTCCTGCTGTTCAGTGCAGCAGTGAGTTCTCATGCCCGCCCATGCTCTGCAGCCTGCTGAGATATTGAAGCTCACCACAGGAAACAGAGCATAGCTGGCAGGTGGTAGAGTTCCTGCTTTCTTTTATGGAACAAATAATATGTCAGTAACTGTGACTGTGTGCTGAAAATTGTTTTTAAATATAGTAAACACATTATTTGGTTTTTGCATTTCAGAAAGTAATTACAGATCTGATATACTCTTGAAAGAAGAGAAAATTAAGAACCCATGCTGTCAACTTCTATGAAGTACAGAGATAAACATTAATGGAAAAATGCTAAAATGTTCGTAAGTGACACAGAGGGTTCTAGTAGGAAGTTGCAGTTATTGTCCCAGTAGAAAATACCTCAGAAACATAATGCTGAGAGGTTCTTAATGGCAGCTAGTCTGCTGAAAAAAAAAAAAAAGAAAAAAGAAAAAAGAAAGAATGGGGTAGAATATCTTAGTGCCAGTGTTGCTAAGCAAGTCTTGCTGAACATCCATAAGGGTGAAAGTTCAGTCATGTTGAGTGAGGCTGGTGTGAGCTCACCCATTGGCTCCTAAGATAACAATCTCCTTCTTAGTCTTTCCTTTAAAACTGTTGAGGGTATGACTGTCAGGTTTAACAGGGGCCTAATGATTCATCAACTATTTATGACCTTTCCATCACACAAAACTAACATTTTGAAATTCTCCCCACAAGGACAGCAGTGCATTGTAGAGGTGGTTAAGGGATCTGCTGGTGCTGAATCAGCCCCACCGAAGAGACAGGCCCAGAGTTGGTCAGGAACTCAGGTCAGCATCTCAGAAGACAGCAATGGGCAAGCTGATGTGCAGCTCCCAAGACAGGGAGACAGAGGCACTCAGTGGTTAATCTCACAGCTCTTTCTCACAACACAGCTGTTTTTCCAAGTGCTTTTTTTTCCAGAACTAAGCTATGGGTGACTTAGTCTAGGTGATCCTTCTCTGGCAGGGGGTTGGACTAGATGATCTTCTAGGTCATTTCCAACCCCTAACTGTGATTTTGTGATTCTGTGATTCTTTAATTCTGTGATTCTGTGAATGCATGCAGCTTATTACTTACGGCACAGAGGTGAAGCATTAGAGCCTGTTGGTACCCTGAGTGCCTGACAGATACTGTCAGGACACAAAGCTGTTGTAAGTTTCATGTAAGTAGAAAAACCAAAGCCTTGTGTTAAGTAATGTTAATGCAGAAGACCCACATACAGTTATAAAACCAAAAACCCAAAGAGAGATATTTAATGAAGATAATGGAATTGTTTATGTCCCAGCAGCTTTTAATATACTAAACATGAAACAGAATTTATTCAGAAAAGTAAGGTTTGTCATTTTATGAACTTTACTGGTTTTGGCTCCTGCTTCCACAGTCATAAAACTGGATCAGCACAGTACCAAATCACCCAGTGATAAAAATCTGATCTGCATTTGGCATGATATGTGTTCACACTTCTGTAGAAGTTGCCAAAGGATGTGGTAAAGAAAAGAGATAAGACAAAATCTTGTTTCTCTTTCATTAACTAGAGTAAAACTAACCTGATACCTCCTCATACAAAATTAATCTTTCTGTGATAAAGTCACTTGCCCACATTTATTTATACCACAGCAGGGCCCTGAACTATATGGCTGCAGCATCTTCTGGTACAGCACTGGCAGTCCAAGAGATAAAGGTACCATGTTCCTAGCAGTGTAGCATTAACCTTTCATTAATCACAGATTTGATGCTACTAGAAACACATCTGTATCACTCAAGCTCATATTTACATACACACTTTAGCCTGCCTTTAAAAATTTAATGCAGTTACTCTTGTGCAAATGTGAAATGTATTTAATATTTCAAACACAGGTGGAATTTTGTTCTTTCATGGAATTAGAAAGTGAACTGCCTCTATGTTACTAGTGTGAAACTGTTTTTTTTTTAAGAATTGCTTTCATTCATAGATTTTTGTGTTGGTTGATTTATTTTTTACACTTCTCTGAATTAAGTGTAAGATTTCAAACCCTTTGTGAACCCTTAATCCAAAAGGATGATGAGGATGATTTTGTGCTGGAAACCATGAACCTAACTTATCATGCGTGGTCTTCACTATGATCACTGAAACCCACTGTAAAAAAAAAACTCCTCTGTTTGAACTATTCTTACATTTTATGTAGGCTGCAAACAATGTAGTATACAATTGTAAAGACATTATTCAGACTGGGGTGGAATGCTGGGCTCTTAAACTAAGTAGTCTTCAAGCACAGCAGAAGCCCAGACCTTAGAAAAGACTAAGCTTTTATTCTATATTAAATTGTGCTTTATCTATATGTCGAACAATCTTTGTCAGCAGTTTCTTCAACTTAGGCTATTTGTCTTGACTTACTCTGAGAGCTTTTGGGGTAGTTAAATTGAGAAAAAACAACAGTTCATGTAGTAAAGGTCTACTATTTGGTTTAGTTCTGTAGCCATTCAGTTGACCTTAGGTTTCAACAAAGATTTTCAGACTTGGTTTAGGAAGTCTATGTAATAACTGTGCTCAGGAATACTAACAAACATAAGAATTTGCTGGCATTGCTGTCTTGGATTTTCAGGGTTGACCTTTTTTTTTTTTTGGTAGATATGATCTTGTCTCTCTGAATTCGCATGAGGCTGAAATATGCAATTTTAAAAGTCCTCATGATGACTTGAAAATTCATTCAGAAAGACAATTTTTTATCTGCAAAGTTTTGGGGCAATACTGCATGCAGAAGAGTTGACGGCAGTGGTGAGGAAAGGCACTTTTGGGTGTTTTTTCATCTTTTAGAGGCTTAAATTATCTCAGGCATACAAAAAACTTGAATTGTTCATATATATCATTGATTGCATCTCTGTTCCAGGAAATAGATTTGAGCTCTCCAGATCAGTGAACTGCAAACATTATCAGTAAATCTTTTGATGTGCAAATGTTCACACAAAGTAAAACCAGTTAAGGAATAAATATGAAATACATAAATTAATTTGACCTGGCTTCTCTCAGCAATTCTAAAAGTGGCAAGGCACTAGTCTTTCACCTAGGAATCAAGCCAAGTGTATAGGGTTCAATGTCTCATCAGGTATGTCAAGTACCATACATTTCAGTGTACTTTGTATAAGAGTTTCATTATCCTATGAAGCGCTTGGAGCTTTAAGTAATGTTTAGAGATTCTGTTGTACTTTGTCAAAGGTAAAAGACTTTCACCAAAAGAGCATAACAAAGTGCTGAAAATAGAAAACTTGTGTTCTACTTGAAGAAAACAAAGAAAATGTGAGAAGTTTTTGTTAGAAAAAAAATAATGAAGAAAAAACCCACATTCTTCTATTGTTTTCTGTGATCCTTTTCAAACATAAAGGTTATTCCTCTGCCATCTATAGGCCATAGTATTTGGTATGTGCAGAAAGATGTTAGTGAACACAGAGCAATGGCTTCTTTGCAGTGTAGCTGATGCTATCAGTATGCATCCAAGAGATGCAGTGGGGTAATTGCAAAAATGAAGAGGCTTCCATGGAAGCACAGCAGTCCTCACAGTTAGAAAATAACGTTTGGGAGATGTTAAAAAGGTCTGGAAACATTCCTCTCCCTTCTGCACAGTGTGGTGGGTGCTTTCTGAAGTAATTTGCTGAGAATGAAGGTCGTCCTGGACAGAGTAGAGTAAGAGAGTAAATTATTTGTTAAATGAAAATGGCTGTGATGGGATGGGGAAGAAAAGAGAGACTATCAAAATAAGAACTCCTTTTAATAACACTGAGTGAGTTCTGGATAAGAAGCAGTAGTGACAGGACTTAGGGTCTAGTGCTGCTGCCAGCTGGACTCCTGTTAATATACAGCAGTTGTTGAAAAATGTGTCTTGCCCAAAATATGTCAAAAAGTTGATATATATGACAGAAAAGGTCTGTAATTTTTTGTCCAATTGAACTAATATAATCCTACTAATTGCATACATAGAAACATCTTAAACTTTTTTCTTTTGAAAAGCAAGAGTATGTGGTGTGTGGGCAACTCAATGCTTCTATATAAGAAGCTATATTATTTGAAAATTCAGTGTTGAATGGTAAAAATTTATGTTCCTGAATGAAACTAGAGTGAAGAAAAAGGTTGTATTTGAAAGACCAGATATCTTGAAGTAGCAGCATTTATATGCCAACAATGTGCCGAAGTCTGTGATTATGAAATATGGTGCTGCATTAAAGAAACAAAACAAAAACCAGCTAAAACCAACCAACCAACCAAAAAAAAACCCAAACCCAAACCACAACAAACCAACCAACCAATAAAAAAAACCAAAACAACCCACACAGAAAAAAAACAAAAACACAAAGAAAACCCCCAACAAAACCAGACAACAAAACAACCCAACCAAACACAATACCAAAAACCTGCACGTTTACTATAGCAGCCTGAAAAAAGATACTAAAAAGATACTTGCTCAAGAAACTCCTACACGTCTTGACAAAGTATAATTATATATAGTGCAGGTCGTTTAAAGAAACAATTACCAGCATCCATTTACAGCTGTTAAGTGAGAGAAGAAGAAGAAGAATGTTTTCTTCCTATTCATAAAAAAAAAATATTTCCTAGGATCACAAAAACTGCAAAGATTTGGTGACCTGGATAGTATTTGATTTTTCTGTCATGCTCTGTGGAAGTGAACAGCAAAGCAGCAAGTGCCTGATCCACTGGAGTTGATAAAAATCAATAACACTTTAAAAGTGCTGCAGATTAGACTGACTTTCCTGCAAAGACAATCATCCCAAGTTAAGGAAATGAAAGTCCCCTAATCGGCACTTAATTCATTTCAAGGATTGTAACTGGTTTTCAGCAAGTGTCTTCAGAGGTTTCTGATATGTTCTGAAAACAGAGCTGAAATTGCTAGTTGATTTGATGCCTAGGGGCTGCAGTACAGAAAAGCTGCACAAAGATGAGAGGGAAATATCTTCTATCTTCCCTGAAGTGGATAGAACTTGAGAATTCATCCTGATTCCTGTTTTAAAGAACTCCTGACTTTCCTCACAAGCTGAACAGTCTGGCTGGCCTGCAGTTTTACCAGGAGGGTGAGAAGAAAGATCTCTTCTTTATGGATTTCCCCACCTGCTGCTCAAACTCTGAAGGAATCCACCACCAGGCTGTCCCTCTTTCCACTCCTAGCAGGCTGACTGCTGATTAGCCTTGTGACAGAAAGTAGGCAGGGTAGCTGGGGTGCAGGATAACAGCTGGTCAGAACATTTAAGGGAGTACATCTCTGAAAGAAAGTGCAAGAGCAGCTGTGGAAGTGGTAGTCTGGTGCATCACCCAGATAAGCTTGTGATGGTGATATATGATACATACGTCTCTCATTCAAAAGTTGTTTTGTTTTCAAGACACTCTTTGTCAGGGTCCAGCTGCTTCACAAGTGCTGGGAGCCAAGGGTGACAGAGGCAGGAAGAGCCATACCCTCGCCAACAAGGACACAGGAGCATAGCACACCAACAAGGAGAGCTGCATAGGCCTGGGAGAGTGAGGAGGAGGGTAACTGTGGCCACCTCACCAGCCCCACCAATAAGACCAGTAGGAGATCAAACCAGAGAGCAAAATGGACCAGGGTCAGTGAGATGCGAGACTATGAACCACATATCTGCAAGATGGCTCAGGCAAGGATGAAGAGCTTGAGCTTAAATGCACTACTGAGCCAAGGAAGAAGAGGTGCTTCACAAGGCAGTTCTTTCTCATAACATAGCTGTTTTCACAGGAGTTTCTTTCAAGGCTGCATGGCTGCATTGTGGCAGAGCTAACCTTGAACCCAGGTAGCTACACCCTGAGGAGCAGAGTGAGAAGATTGCAGAGTCCTCTCTCCTCACACAGGGTCCTCTGACATCCTGCGGCATTTTGAAGACCACCTTCTCGATTTTTATAGTTAAACAGCCTCAGCCTCATGGTAATACGATATTTCATGGTTTCTCTGTTGCACTCATCTTTCAAGCCATTGCATACAGACAATGGAATTGAAAACCATACTGCAAATAGTAATGTTAAGGCATGGTAATAAAGTTGATCTCCTTCAAATGCTTATCTGCCAGTAAGCAGAATAAAAATGTGTTATGAAATTATACTCTTCTGACTTGCTTCTCTCACCAGGGCATTGCAACCTCAGAAAGTATTAGAAATGGAAAATTTTTAGCCTTGTCTTGGCTGGCTGCCTTGCCTCCGGTACAACGTGCCACCAATGGAGATCTGTGATTCCCTGCTCCCATTCCTGTTGAGTCTGCTCTCCAGTTCCATAATGAAATGGCATCTAACACAGTCTTCCTCTAACACTTCCTTTCCAAACATAGCACTGCTTCATCTAGCAAACCAAATGGCAGAGAGGGATGTGACAGAGCGGCTTCAGTAACGGGGATGGAGGCTTCATGTGGGCATGTGAAACAGGAAAGGCAACCTGGACCCTAATGCTTTGCTGTTGGGTTGTCTGTTACCGTGTGAGCTTGAGATGCTCACACTGGTAGATATGTTCAGTGTTGTGAGAACAGAGTGTGAAATGCTATGAAGTGTTCAAATGGAACATGTAATTCATGTAATGAATAAGGAATATATCTGTCACGATCTGGTATTTTGATATGTGGCAATTATTTATAAAAGGTTTAAAGGTGATTATTTATAAAGGTTTAATGGTGAAATTAAGATGCAAACAAGGTCAGATGTCACATGCACAACCAAGTTTTATTAGAGTAGTACAACAAAGTCTCTAAAGCAGATAGGACAGGGAGAAAAATAGAGTCAGAAAAGAAATGAGAAAGCAGAGGACAGCAAACAATAGAGTAGTTACCACTATGGTCCAGCAATGTTGTCAGTGGGGAAAATGCTGCGATGCATACCTAGTGTCCCAGATTTTTATACAGTTCTTGCCCACTGCACCCCCACTATTCTCCCTGTACTGATGATAAATTCCTTCTGTTGTGCTCCTCTGAGATAAGGGAGGGGGGGTATGGTGCAGGTAATCTTTTATTTGGCTAGTTAATGAATTCAGCCATTGTAAATCAGGAGGTTGAGGCAACTTGACACCACAGGATTAGTTTATGGCAGTGGAGGTTGGTACTGGCACTCCTTATCATGAAATATCAGGCCTGGTTATCACTGGACACCCCGTTCCCAGCTCCAGCTGCAGACCTCCCCCATCTCCAACTTCAACATGTCTCACAACAAACTCCCCAGCTCTCAGGCACGCAACTCGGTGGGGAGTAAACTGGTCTGGCAGACTGTGGAGATGATCTCTTTAGTCTTGCTTAACTCTTTAGGTGTCTCAAGACAGGTAACAGATATCTTGAATGCCTTAATTTCTTGGATTGTTTGAGACAAACACTTTACATCCTGCATGCCACAATATCACTTAAGTTATGGAGGCAAAGTCTGCTTAAACATATGAGCTTGACAGTTCCCAAAGATGAACTCCCATCTTTCCATTTCCTCTCTCCTCCTCTCCCATTCTGAGTTGATGTAGTAACAAAATGATTCAGAAAGTAGACAGGTCAGACTTTGGGAGCATACTACATTGACAGGTCTGTGTTTGTCAAGGGGGAAATCAGGTTTGGTTTTAATTGGTGAGGAAAAAATATGTCTTCTTTTTTAAAAAAACAAAACAAAACAAAACAAAACCTAACTATAAAGGTGTTACCTATTATTATTTGATGTTGATTCATTTATTTATTTATTTTAGGTTTGGGTGCTGTAACAAACCAAGTCTGGGTTCTGACATCCAAAATGTCATCTAAATGCTATAATCATAATTTGGATGGTTCTAAATGCTATTTTTCTATAAATCCACCTGGGCACAGATGCAGCCCTCATGTTGGTGAGTCAACCCTTGTCCTGACTCATCTCACGGCAAACAATGGGTATGTGTCTGCAAACAGGGCTGCGGACACCGATCCAACTTCTCTGAAAAGTGTTGTAGATCCAGTTGGGTGCCCTATTTCTGGCTGATGAGATTACAAGTAAGCTTCAGAGTAATGCAGGGAGAGAGCAAAGGACCCTGACTGTATCTTTTTGCACCCTTACTTCATTTTCAAGCAGCTCTTTTTGATTTAAGATCTGGAAGAAGGCAGGAGGACTAATGATAAAGTCCTGGAGGCTTTCCCTTTTTAGTGTTACCCTTGAACACCTTGAATCAGGGTTGGACCCCAGACTGCCAATTTGTCCTGCTAACCTGACTAATTAGCAAATTAGCAAATATTACAAAATCTGTCCAGCCCTTGTACATCCACATGATTTCCAATATCTGTGCAAATAATTGGTGTTTGGACTTTAAATGGTTTTATACTCTCTTGGTGTTTTGGTTTGTTGCTTGTTTGTTTGTTTGTTTTTTTAATTGCATATGCATCTCTTGCACTGTATGTCTCAGCAGCTACAGAGGAGAGAAACTAGGCAGATGAAGATACCGTGTAGAGTGCAACATCTGCTCTTGGGTGGCTATTCCTGGGATCTGGATGCATTGTGTCTCTGCAGGTATCTCATATTCCTTTCATCCTTCCCTGTTTAGATTTTACACATTTTTGTATAAGTTAATTGCTTGCCATTATCACAAACCAAATGTTATGATCTACGCATAACAAACCCTCCTATATGTACTTGTGGAATCTTCTGTAAAGTAGTCTAAGATGTTACTCTGTGTAAAAAATGTTGTCACAACAGCCAGAAAAATGGTTCATAATTTGGTAACCCTTTTACAGTGCTTATAGTTTTCTATTTTTTATCTTATCAGGGAAAAGAAACATTTGGGAGCCTCCTACACTGTGTCCTCTACAGCAGAGCAGATGGAATATAAAGTGGTTTAACCTGCATTGTACATAATCCTAGAATTTAAAAAAATATTATTTTTTTTTTTAATGTACAAGGTCAACTGTTGTCTTCCCAGTAGTCAGTGAATTGGCTGCTTCAGTCACCAGTCAGAGGACTGCTATCAGTTCTTGAAAATTGGATGAGTTAGTCTTAGCAAGAAAGCAAAGCAGATAAATGAGCTTTCTGACCTAGGGAGGTTTTGAAAATTCCTCTGACCCTTATATTGAGCTAATTCTTTCCCAAGTCTAGAAAAAGCTCCCTACAGGGAGCTTACACTTTAAAAGCACTGAAGCTGAACTTCTCCAACACAGCTGCTCTTCACGGGCTATTTTGTTTCACAGACTTCCCTCCAGTCCAGTTCAAGTTTCATGGTGATTTCAACAAGCCCTTACAAGCAGCTGCTGCATTTTAACAGAAAATACTCCTGGTTTCTGACACTTCTAAGCTTTCCCTCTCAGTTGCTGACAAAAAGGTCTCAATTAAAAAAAAATAATAAAAAATCCCCCCAAAAGTCCATAGTGTTTCATCATTATTCCATTTTCAAAATACGATTTTTGAGACCAGTCTGAGCTAATTGAACTTCCAGATTATGGTTCTGGGATTTATAGTATTTATAGCAACCTAATTTAACTTTTCCTCAAATGGATATAATGTTAATACCAGGTTTAAAGAATTACTTAGTTCTCCCAGCAGGCTGTTTTCTGGTCTAGAAGGTAGTATTTAGCCAGCTGCTGGTAGACAGCCTTTTGCTCTCAACAGTTCAGTTGGTGAACTGGCTGTAGTATTTGTTTTTCTAATTTCTTAGTCAATTTGCACAAGTTCAACTGCTCTGTAATTTCAGTCTATTGGCAGAAATGAATGTGTACTAAGAGCTATGGATCTGTGAAACTAAAAAAACCAAAACAAAACAGTTTAGGTGCTTTAATAATTAAATGACAAGTTTCTTCTCTTGGGTGTGCTGTGTGTGTCAGGGAATTTTTTTTCACCTCATGATGATGAGCACCCCCAACTACTCATCTCCACACTACTCACCTCTCCCTCCCCAAACCTCTTCAAAAATAAGTTAAGCTTCTTTGGACTTGATCTTAAAGGTCT
>VYZU01089763.1:0-20191 GCA_013401355.1 Ceyx cyanopectus
TAATGTTTTTAAATATTTTCTGTAAATGAGGCATGGAAAATAGAAACCTAGAACTGTGTGATCAGAGCAATATTTCTCAAAAATTAATTGTCACACCAAATGAAATCATTACCAAAGGCAGGACCTCTACAAAATTTATTTCTCATGAGAGTTCTCATAAATCTTGGGGTTTTTTGATAGTAGAAACCAACCTTCACAAATGCCATTTTCTTCCTTAATATGTTATTTTAGACATGAAAATGATAGTGACAGAAAGAAGCTTTTAAAATGAAATTTATTTATCTTACTGTGTGAATTACAAATTCTATGTGTGAGCCGTGAAAAGGAAATGATGCTGAGCAGTATAATTTTGTAGCCTTATCTTCAGTCCTACTGTTCATTACAGTCATTTTGTCATTGCATTCAAAATGTAGTTTTGAAACATCTGATAATATTTCAAAGATTGTTTTTGTTGCCAATGAACTTCACAGAGATATTAATTGATTATGTTAGGGGATTATATGTATTCTAATCAAGGACTGACTGTAAGAACCAAGTAAATATTTACATGATGTTGCAAAGTGGTATTATACCTTTTTATGTAGAGATTAAAAAATTGCTCTGGCATATGTATCTACCAGAATTTTTGTTGTTGTTACATTTTCGAGCTCTGGAGGATTCTGGTGGTCATAAAGTACCTCAACAATTTCACACTGCTTAACACAAGAGTGATTTCTTCCTGATCTTTTGGATGCTGACTTTGGCTTTATCCTCTATAGCACTCAGTGGCCCTCTTCCAAAGTGTGTAATAGCCCTGGGGTTAATCTGCTGCTCCATCTCCCCAAATACTGCTGACTGCTTTTCTAGCATATCATTGTCAGGCTCACTTGAGTTACAGGGGATAAAGAAAGCAATGCTGGACAATCTTGAAGAAAGGAGAAGCAGTGTGCTTATTTTTAATGTAAAAATCCTGTGAATCTGTGAATTATTCATACTACAGATAACTGCTGCTAATGATTAGCGCCTTTTTACAAGGGGGCTTGAGTTCACTGTTTTCTGCTGCTGCCTTGATTGTTTTTCTATTTCATGTTGAGGTAAATTGACAAACCAGTCTTTGCTCTTCATATAAACTTTCCTCATCCTGAAGATTTCAAACAAACACAAATTCCATCTGTTTGTCGAGTACTTCAGGAGGGCTTATCTCACTTTAACAAATCACCTCCTTCCTGCCATCAGTTTTGTGTGAAGTGCTCATTAAGCTCTGTTAAGAAGCTGCTCTAGCATCCTTTTGTCAGCCTCTATGGGTGTAACCATGAGCGGGTAGACAAGGTGCACAGTTCAGAGGTAGGTCGTTGCTTGTTTGCCTTTGACTGACTGATTTAAAAGACTGCTTTGGAAGAGCAATCGTGTGAAAGTATAGGGATGACGCCCGAAGGCAAAATGTTATTTTTACATATATATATATATATATAAACCAAAACATCGACGCTAGAAACACCTTGTCTAAATTCTGAAAAATCTTCTAAGGAGATAGTCTAAGGTCTATTTCCGTCATGTGTGGCTAAAAAATACCCCAGTCTGCAAGATTAGTATTATTTATTATTGTTTTATTATTTTAATGCTTTAAAAAATTAGTAAATAAAAAAAAATGGAGATCATCCTGCTTACAGATGGAATGGTCGAACAGTATTTCAAACAGAACACAGCTCCCTTGTCTTTTTTTTTTTTTAATACTGGTTTTGTTCTCTTGACCTCTGTGGAGTTATTCCAGAGTTAATCCAAAGCAAATGAATTTATAACTGGACCCACTGTTTTTATACTGATTTTAAATGAATGGGCAGTTGTTCTCAACGTAGCAAGGTCTGTTCCAAATATTTAACCTCTCCTTCATCACTTTTGATCTCATTGGCTTTATTCGTATTAAGTTGGATCTTACTGAGTTGTTTGAAAACATTGTCAAAAGCATCCCCATTGACTTGGCTTAAGAATACTGAGCCAAATCTCAGTCTCTTGACATAAAACAAAGTTTGGCTCCCTGTGTTTTGTTACATTATCTGTTCCTATTCTTTCATTAAAATAATACAGTTTGATTCTTTTCAGTGACATACAAATGTTATATACAATAGGAATGCCCACTAAGGAATATCTATGTATTTTCATATATTAAAATGATAAGTTTAAACATTCTCTTTACTGGCCTTATCTTTAACAAAAAGTATTTAAAACTCCATGAGGACAAAATCAGGCTCTGATAGATTAAACAGTTGGCAAAAGAGAGTGTTTAAAAATAGCAAAGCAATTTTGTTCTCAGTAAGTCAGTAACTAGCAATGCAGCACAAAGCCCAGTATCTACAGGTCTGAATCCTGTCAATAGTGATGGTGGATAAATCTCAGCCAGTTCTTAAGGCTTCTTGACTTTTTTCCTCTAATGGTTTTGCATAAATACTCACTTTTTGCATAAATATTCACTTTTCAGAAATTCTACGTAATCCTAAATGAACCTGAGACCTGTGAGAACTCGGAGACATAGTCCCATGGGTAGCTTTTCTGNACTGCTTAACACAAGAGTGATTTCTTCCTGATCTTTTGGATGCTGACTTTGGCTTTATCCTCTATAGCACTCAGTGGCCCTCTTCCAAAGTGTGTAATAGCCCTGGGGTTAATCTGCTGCTCCATCTCCCCAAATACTGCTGACTGCTTTTCTAGCATATCATTGTCAGGCTCACTTGAGTTACAGGGGATAAAGAAAGCAATGCTGGACAATCTTGAAGAAAGGAGAAGCAGTGTGCTTATTTTTAATGTAAAAATCCTGTGAATCTGTGAATTATTCATACTACAGATAACTGCTGCTAATGATTAGCGCCTTTTTACAAGGGGGCTTGAGTTCACTGTTTTCTGCTGCTGCCTTGATTGTTTTTCTATTTCATGTTGAGGTAAATTGACAAACCAGTCTTTGCTCTTCATATAAACTTTCCTCATCCTGAAGATTTCAAACAAACACAAATTCCATCTGTTTGTCGAGTACTTCAGGAGGGCTTATCTCACTTTAACAAATCACCTCCTTCCTGCCATCAGTTTTGTGTGAAGTGCTCATTAAGCTCTGTTAAGAAGCTGCTCTAGCATCCTTTTGTCAGCCTCTATGGGTGTAACCATGAGCGGGTAGACAAGGTGCACAGTTCAGAGGTAGGTCGTNAGACAGCAGATGGTTTTCTCAGGGAAAAGATCAAAAGGATGATGGCAGCCTATTTCCAAATTGAGGGATTGTACAGCTGGACCAAAACATCTGGTCAGTTTACAGTGGATGAAAATTTAGTCACCTTTTAGCAAAGGCAGTGAATTCATGAATGTTTTCTCCAGGGATAAGCGTAGTTCATTAGCATGTTTGTAGAACTGAGTTGCACAATCTACAATTTTAAATAAAAGGTTTCAGGACAATTTTGATTCTGCTTAGGAATCACAAGCTAGAGCATCAGATGGAGTAAACATACACGTGTCTATTGAGGTCAATGCAATTAGACTAAATCAGGGACACCTTTAAGAACCCAATTTACCCATATTTAGCCTTTTTCTCCCCTTCACACTGAAGTGGCCAAGAGGAACTTATTCAGGTTGAGTCTTCACCACACACAGATCCCCCTTCCTGTTCCAGGTGGAAATTTTTACATGCTCTTACATGGTGGAAGAAAAGTAGGTGCTGAATATGAACCTGAGTCATTGGGACCCTCAGTGTATTAGTAATAAGTGTAATCACAGGACTGAGCTCAGACAGAAAGAGTAGCATTAATGGTCATGCAATCAGAGGAGTAATTCCTGCTGTTTCTTTTGTAGATTGCCCTAGATAATGAAAGAAATGCTATTTCACTTGTGGACAGAAAGAAGGAAATAGGTAAATTGTTTTAATTGTTTTTAAAGAAGCTGACTTCACTTGCAGCAAAATAAACTTTATGGTTCATTGGCATGCAAACAAATTATTTCCTCTTGATGTGTATTGATTAAAAGAGAGGTTACTGTTGAAGGGATTTTAATTGACTAGACAGAGTTGCAATTGAAAGGGATTTTAATTGACTAGACAGAGTTGCAATTGATTTGCTCACAGAAGTAATGTTTTTAAATATTTTCTGTAAATGAGGCATGGAAAATAGAAACCTAGAACTGTGTGATCAGAGCAATATTTCTCAAAAATTAATTGTCACACCAAATGAAATCATTACCAAAGGCAGGACCTCTACAAAATTTATTTCTCATGAGAGTTCTCATAAATCTTGGGGTTTTTTGATAGTAGAAACCAACCTTCACAAATGCCATTTTCTTCCTTAATATGTTATTTTAGACATGAAAATGATAGTGACAGAAAGAAGCTTTTAAAATGAAATTTATTTATCTTACTGTGTGAATTACAAATTCTATGTGTGAGCCGTGAAAAGGAAATGATGCTGAGCAGTATAATTTTGTAGCCTTATCTTCAGTCCTACTGTTCATTACAGTCATTTTGTCATTGCATTCAAAATGTAGTTTTGAAACATCTGATAATATTTCAAAGATTGTTTTTGTTGCCAATGAACTTCACAGAGATATTAATTGATTATGTTAGGGGATTATATGTATTCTAATCAAGGACTGACTGTAAGAACCAAGTAAATATTTACATGATGTTGCAAAGTGGTATTATACCTTTTTATGTAGAGATTAAAAAATTGCTCTGGCATATGTATCTACCAGAATTTTTGTTGTTGTTACATTTTCGAGCTCTGGAGGATTCTGGTGGTCATAAAGTACCTCAACAATTTCACACTGCTTAACACAAGAGTGATTTCTTCCTGATCTTTTGGATGCTGACTTTGGCTTTATCCTCTATAGCACTCAGTGGCCCTCTTCCAAAGTGTGTAATAGCCCTGGGGTTAATCTGCTGCTCCATCTCCCCAAATACTGCTGACTGCTTTTCTAGCATATCATTGTCAGGCTCACTTGAGTTACAGGGGATAAAGAAAGCAATGCTGGACAATCTTGAAGAAAGGAGAAGCAGTGTGCTTATTTTTAATGTAAAAATCCTGTGAATCTGTGAATTATTCATACTACAGATAACTGCTGCTAATGATTAGCGCCTTTTTACAAGGGGGCTTGAGTTCACTGTTTTCTGCTGCTGCCTTGATTGTTTTTCTATTTCATGTTGAGGTAAATTGACAAACCAGTCTTTGCTCTTCATATAAACTTTCCTCATCCTGAAGATTTCAAACAAACACAAATTCCATCTGTTTGTCGAGTACTTCAGGAGGGCTTATCTCACTTTAACAAATCACCTCCTTCCTGCCATCAGTTTTGTGTGAAGTGCTCATTAAGCTCTGTTAAGAAGCTGCTCTAGCATCCTTTTGTCAGCCTCTATGGGTGTAACCATGAGCGGGTAGACAAGGTGCACAGTTCAGAGGTAGGTCGTTGCTTGTTTGCCTTTGACTGACTGATTTAAAAGACTGCTTTGGAAGAGCAATCGTGTGAAAGTATAGGGATGACGCCCGAAGGCAAAATGTTATTTTTACATATATATATATATATATAAACCAAAACATCGACGCTAGAAACACCTTGTCTAAATTCTGAAAAATCTTCTAAGGAGATAGTCTAAGGTCTATTTCCGTCATGTGTGGCTAAAAAATACCCCAGTCTGCAAGATTAGTCTTATTTATTATTGTTTTATTATTTTAATGCTTTAAAAAATTAGTAAATAAAAAAAAATGGAGATCATCCTGCTTACAGATGGAATGGTCGAACAGTATTTCAAACAGAACACAGCTCCCTTGTCTTTTTTTTTTTTTAATACTGGTTTTGTTCTCTTGACCTCTGTGGAGTTATTCCAGAGTTAATCCAAAGCAAATGAATTTATAACTGGACCCACTGTTTTTATACTGATTTTAAATGAATGGGCAGTTGTTCTCAACGTAGCAAGGTCTGTTCCAAATATTTAACCTCTCCTTCATCACTTTTGATCTCATTGGCTTTATTCGTATTAAGTTGGATCTTACTGAGTTGTTTGAAAACATTGTCAAAAGCATCCCCATTGACTTGGCTTAAGAATACTGAGCCAAATC
Organism: Ceyx cyanopectus; assembly: GCA_013401355.1. Lineage (NCBI taxonomy): Eukaryota > Metazoa > Chordata > Aves > Coraciiformes > Alcedinidae > Ceyx > Ceyx cyanopectus. The sequence continues at coordinate 6,060 of VYZU01089763.1, forward strand.
TCAGTCTCTTGACATAAAACAAAGTTTGGCTCCCTGTGTTTTGTTACATTATCTGTTCCTATTCTTTCATTAAAATAATACAGTTTGATTCTTTTCAGTGACATACAAATGTTATATACAATAGGAATGCCCACTAAGGAATATCTATGTATTTTCATATATTAAAATGATAAGTTTAAACATTCTCTTTACTGGCCTTATCTTTAACAAAAAGTATTTAAAACTCCATGAGGACAAAATCAGGCTCTGATAGATTAAACAGTTGGCAAAAGAGAGTGTTTAAAAATAGCAAAGCAATTTTGTTCTCAGTAAGTCAGTAACTAGCAATGCAGCACAAAGCCCAGTATCTACAGGTCTGAATCCTGTCAATAGTGATGGTGGATAAATCTCAGCCAGTTCTTAAGGCTTCTTGACTTTTTTCCTCTAATGGTTTTGCATAAATACTCACTTTTTGCATAAATATTCACTTTTCAGAAATTCTACGTAATCCTAAATGAACCTGAGACCTGTGAGAACTCGGAGACATAGTCCCATGGGTAGCTTTTCTGGTTTGCTTTACCAGAACTATCCTTCTGTGCTTATTGACCAAAAGTCAGACAATAAATCTCTCTTTGCATTTTAAAAATTTAAATACTTTGGCATCTGTATCTAACAATGCATCTCAACATACACAGTGTCTGCTTTAAAGCAAAGTAAAGGTGATTTTAAAATAACATTCCCATTAGAGGCAGTGGTACATGTGTGACTATTCATGATTTGTTTGTTTCCTAGTTTTTTTACTAGGAAACTTTCTCCACTTCTAGCTACCAGTGCATTTGCCTGTCTTAGACATAGCTGACAAGGGACGTGAAGAGATGAAACTCAGTGATATGAGGTTATACACACAGAAAGAGCTGGTAATGCTAACATACCACACTGCAGTATTGGAGAAGAATCAGCAAGAACTATATATTTAAACAAGAAAACTTAACTGTTTTTCTCTGCAAATAATATATTTTGCCCTTTTTCATGCCTTTATCAATGCAACTGCAACTTATATATGAATAGGATATATGAGAAATATATGAGCTTAGTCCACATCCTAAAAATAAATTCTGTACTAAGCGGTGTTCCTTGGCCTTTATAAAAACTTATGCCAGCACTATAACATTTACTCACCTGTTGGGACCTATGTAATCTGTATCCATTTGACAACAGACTGCTTAGTTCCACACTCAGAATACCATCTATTTTCCTTTCCCAGATATTTATTGAGTACTTTTGGGAGTTGGGAAATGTCAACAAAAGTTTACTTAATAAATTGCCAGGTATTATATAGCCCTGTCCAAATAAAATCCTCATGTGGTCTCAGATACTGCTGCATAGAAATGTTAACTGAAATCTTTCTTACACCACTGTGAAGAATGCCTTCTTTTATTTTTTAATTTGTACAGACTTTTACCAAGCAATTAAATCTTCATAGGAACAAACAGGATACGACTAGAAATTATTTGCTAGGCTAACCTGGTTCTACAGGTGATTAAAGATGAAATTTTAGATCTGGTTAATCCATTTTCACTTCTGAACAGATTATGCCTCATTAAAGACCATTAAGTGTATTGCAATTACTCACTGTCACTTATGTAATGTCTGTAACACCTCATGTCAAAGTGCTTGACAAAGAGCTGGGAACTGCAGGTGAGAACTGGGAAGGGAAGAGATCCAGGAGCTTTCCATGTTTCTATAGCAACTCAGTGGTAGTTTTGCAGAGAATCCCAGACAGCTTTGTACGCTGGTTTTGGCTGGAACAGAGTAAACTTTCTTAACAANATGAATTTATAACTGGACCCACTGTTTTTATACTGATTTTAAATGAATGGGCAGTTGTTCTCAACGTAGCAAGGTCTGTTCCAAATATTTAACCTCTCCTTCATCACTTTTGATCTCATTGGCTTTATTCGTATTAAGTTGGATCTTACTGAGTTGTTTGAAAACATTGTCAAAAGCATCCCCATTGACTTGGCTTAAGAATACTGAGCCAAATCTCAGTCTCTTGACATAAAACAAAGTTTGGCTCCCTGTGTTTTGTTACATTATCTGTTCCTATTCTTTCATTAAAATAATACAGTTTGATTCTTTTCAGTGACATACAAATGTTATATACAATAGGAATGCCCACTAAGGAATATCTATGTATTTTCATATATTAAAATGATAAGTTTAAACATTCTCTTTACTGGCCTTATCTTTAACAAAAAGTATTTAAAACTCCATGAGGACAAAATCAGGCTCTGATAGATTAAACAGTTGGCAAAAGAGAGTGTTTAAAAATAGCAAAGCAATTTTGTTCTCAGTAAGTCAGTAACTAGCAATGCAGCACAAAGCCCAGTATCTACAGGTCTGAATCCTGTCAATAGTGATGGTGGATAAATCTCAGCCAGTTCTTAAGGCTTCTTGACTTTTTTCCTCTAATGGTTTTGCATAAATACTCACTTTTTGCATAAATATTCACTTTTCAGAAATTCTACGTAATCCTAAATGAACCTGAGACCTGTGAGAACTCGGAGACATAGTCCCATGGGTAGCTTTTCTGGTTTGCTTTACCAGAACTATCCTTCTGTGCTTATTGACCAAAAGTCAGACAATAAATCTCTCTTTGCATTTTAAAAATTTAAATACTTTGGCATCTGTATCTAACAATGCATCTCAACATACACAGTGTCTGCTTTAAAGCAAAGTAAAGGTGATTTTAAAATAACATTCCCATTAGAGGCAGTGGTACATGTGTGACTATTCATGATTTGTTTGTTTCCTAGTTTTTTTACTAGGAAACTTTCTCCACTTCTAGCTACCAGTGCATTTGCCTGTCTTAGACATAGCTGACAAGGGACGTGAAGAGATGAAACTCAGTGATATGAGGTTATACACACAGAAAGAGCTGGTAATGCTAACATACCACACTGCAGTATTGGAGAAGAATCAGCAAGAACTATATATTTAAACAAGAAAACTTAACTGTTTTTCTCTGCAAATAATATATTTTGCCCTTTTTCATGCCTTTATCAATGCAACTGCAACTTATATATGAATAGGATATATGAGAAATATATGAGCTTAGTCCACATCCTAAAAATAAATTCTGTACTAAGCGGTGTTCCTTGGCCTTTATAAAAACTTATGCCAGCACTATAACATTTACTCACCTGTTGGGACCTATGTAATCTGTATCCATTTGACAACAGACTGCTTAGTTCCACACTCAGAATACCATCTATTTTCCTTTCCCAGATATTTATTGAGTACTTTTGGGAGTTGGGAAATGTCAACAAAAGTTTACTTAATAAATTGCCAGGTATTATATAGCCCTGTCCAAATAAAATCCTCATGTGGTCTCAGATACTGCTGCATAGAAATGTTAACTGAAATCTTTCTTACACCACTGTGAAGAATGCCTTCTTTTATTTTTTAATTTGTACAGACTTTTACCAAGCAATTAAATCTTCATAGGAACAAACAGGATACGACTAGAAATTATTTGCTAGGCTAACCTGGTTCTACAGGTGATTAAAGATGAAATTTTAGATCTGGTTAATCCATTTTCACTTCTGAACAGATTATGCCTCATTAAAGACCATTAAGTGTATTGCAATTACTCACTGTCACTTATGTAATGTCTGTAACACCTCATGTCAAAGTGCTTGACAAAGAGCTGGGAACTGCAGGTGAGAACTGGGAAGGGAAGAGATCCAGGAGCTTTCCATGTTTCTATAGCAACTCAGTGGTAGTTTTGCAGAGAATCCCAGACAGCTTTGTACGCTGGTTTTGGCTGGAACAGAGTAAACTTTCTTAACAATAGCTGGTATGGGGGTCTGTTTTGGATTTGTGCTGAAAACGGTGTTGATAATACAGGAATGCTTTTGTTATTGCTGAGCAGCACTTACACAGAGTCAAGGCCTTTTCCAGTGAGTAGGCTGAATGAGGTACACTGGAATGTACTGAAATGAGGTACCTGGAATGAGGTACATTGTGAATGGGCACATCTGAGACAGCTAACGCCAAACGACCAAAGGGATATTCCATACCATATCATGTTATGCTTAGCATATAAAGCTGGGGAAAGAAAAAATGGAAGGGAACACATTCATAGTCATGNTGTTTTATTATTTTAATGCTTTAAAAAATTAGTAAATAAAAAAAAATGGAGATCATCCTGCTTACAGATGGAATGGTCGAACAGTATTTCAAACAGAACACAGCTCCCTTGTCTTTTTTTTTTTTAATACTGGTTTTGTTCTCTTGACCTCTGTGGAGTTATTCCAGAGTTAATCCAAAGCAAATGAATTTATAACTGGACCCACTGTTTTTATACTGATTTTAAATGAATGGGCAGTTGTTCTCAACGTAGCAAGGTCTGTTCCAAATATTTAACCTCTCCTTCATCACTTTTGATCTCATTGGCTTTATTCGTATTAAGTTGGATCTTACTGAGTTGTTTGAAAACATTGTCAAAAGCATCCCCATTGACTTGGCTTAAGAATACTGAGCCAAATCTCAGTCTCTTGACATAAAACAAAGTTTGGCTCCCTGTGTTTTGTTACATTATCTGTTCCTATTCTTTCATTAAAATAATACAGTTTGATTCTTTTCAGTGACATACAAATGTTATATACAATAGGAATGCCCACTAAGGAATATCTATGTATTTTCATATATTAAAATGATAAGTTTAAACATTCTCTTTACTGGCCTTATCTTTAACAAAAAGTATTTAAAACTCCATGAGGACAAAATCAGGCTCTGATAGATTAAACAGTTGGCAAAAGAGAGTGTTTAAAAATAGCAAAGCAATTTTGTTCTCAGTAAGTCAGTAACTAGCAATGCAGCACAAAGCCCAGTATCTACAGGTCTGAATCCTGTCAATAGTGATGGTGGATAAATCTCAGCCAGTTCTTAAGGCTTCTTGACTTTTTTCCTCTAATGGTTTTGCATAAATACTCACTTTTTGCATAAATATTCACTTTTCAGAAATTCTACGTAATCCTAAATGAACCTGAGACCTGTGAGAACTCGGAGACATAGTCCCATGGGTAGCTTTTCTGGTTTGCTTTACCAGAACTATCCTTCTGTGCTTATTGACCAAAAGTCAGACAATAAATCTCTCTTTGCATTTTAAAAATTTAAATACTTTGGCATCTGTATCTAACAATGCATCTCAACATACACAGTGTCTGCTTTAAAGCAAAGTAAAGGTGATTTTAAAATAACATTCCCATTAGAGGCAGTGGTACATGTGTGACTATTCATGATTTGTTTGTTTCCTAGTTTTTTTACTAGGAAACTTTCTCCACTTCTAGCTACCAGTGCATTTGCCTGTCTTAGACATAGCTGACAAGGGACGTGAAGAGATGAAACTCAGTGATATGAGGTTATACACACAGAAAGAGCTGGTAATGCTAACATACCACACTGCAGTATTGGAGAAGAATCAGCAAGAACTATATATTTAAACAAGAAAACTTAACTGTTTTTCTCTGCAAATAATATATTTTGCCCTTTTTCATGCCTTTATCAATGCAACTGCAACTTATATATGAATAGGATATATGAGAAATATATGAGCTTAGTCCACATCCTAAAAATAAATTCTGTACTAAGCGGTGTTCCTTGGCCTTTATAAAAACTTATGCCAGCACTATAACATTTACTCACCTGTTGGGACCTATGTAATCTGTATCCATTTGACAACAGACTGCTTAGTTCCACACTCAGAATACCATCTATTTTCCTTTCCCAGATATTTATTGAGTACTTTTGGGAGTTGGGAAATGTCAACAAAAGTTTACTTAATAAATTGCCAGGTATTATATAGCCCTGTCCAAATAAAATCCTCATGTGGTCTCAGATACTGCTGCATAGAAATGTTAACTGAAATCTTTCTTACACCACTGTGAAGAATGCCTTCTTTTATTTTTTAATTTGTACAGACTTTTACCAAGCAATTAAATCTTCATAGGAACAAACAGGATACGACTAGNCAATTCCAATACATTGGGAGTGTAGATCATACTATTCACATCATACTGAAAACAGGTTATAAGCTGGGGAAAGAAAAAATGGAAGGGAACACATTCATAGTCATGACATTTGTGTTCCCAAGTAAATGTGATGTGTGATGTGTGATGGAGCCTGGTTTTCCTGGAGATGGCTGAACGCCTGCCTGCCAATGGGAAGGGGTGAATGAATTCCTTGTTTTTCTATGCTTGTGCAAATGGCTTTTGCTTTGCCTGTTAAACTGCCTTTACCTCAACCCACAAGCTTTCTCTTTTTTACCCTTCTGATTCTCTACTTTGTCCCATTGAGTGAGCAAGTGGCTGTGCAAGGCTTACGTGATGACTGGGGTTAAACCATGATAGTTTGGTTTTATTTTGCCTGTCTATGACTGTCAGTCCAATAATTCTTCCATAAAGGAAAACATTTCCATAAAGGGCTATGAAAAACTTAAACGGGACTAATCTTTTAGAACTACAAGTAAAAGATAATTTCTGATATGAATAGATTTTCCATTTGTTTTCCTTCCTTTGCTATCAAGCAAATTCTCCAATTTTGCTGTCAGCAATAACCTGGTGAGATCTGGAATGTTATATTGAACTGGAAAAGAAACCAAATTATTTATCCCTGTATTTAGCATTCCCAAATGTATAAAATTTCAGGCACTTCAGGTTCCCTGTCATTTCTCCCTCTAGCAGAAGAATCGTGTCCTTTGAGAATCCTCTTCCCAGGAAGATGCTTACCATATAACCACCGCTGCTACTGTCTGGGTCTCTGCTGCCATCTAGCCACCTTCCACATCAACTCGAGCTCATCTCTCCTCCCCTTGAACCTCATTGCTCCCTTTCTACAGAGCAGATCTTAAACCAACAGGTTACCAAAGTATTCTGTCAGAAGGCCAGCACTGAAGTGTGATGTGATCAGAATAAAACCATGCTCAATAAAACCAAACCAGAAAACAACTGAGGAAAGAATATATAAGTACAGAATAGAAAACATTAATACATCTATGTATTATTTTGAAATTATATATTAATTTAAAGAGTTTATTTTAAAGTATTTGCACTTCTCTAGGAGTCTGTTCATTTTACATCTTTACCAAGGCAGCCAGAGGGAAAATAAGATGTTCTGTGCAGAGAAGTGCCCTAGTTTATCTGTAGTAATCTATGCAAAGCATCTAGGATTAAAAAAACCATCAAATTCACCAGCAGCTCTTCTTTTATATCCTTCTCTGTCCACTCTCCTATAAGTTCAATGTATCCTGGATTTGGACCCCATGAGATTACTCATTAGCTTTTGGTAGGGCTACTACTGAGAAGAGCCCAGTGAAGGCAAAAGCTTCACTGCTGATTCTGGATTCTACCACCAAAGAAAGGAGGAAGGGAAAACTTGCCCTGATCTTAGAGCACTGGGAGTTTTCAGGTCTTCTGCTGATCCCCAGCCCTGCATTTAGGAAGTCTTATTTAGGAAAGCCACCTGACAATTGAATTTGGGCTTGACAAGTAGTATTATCATGTACTATTTTTGTATTTTTTCCCTAATATTTCATTCTTATATTTTCTCTTCCATTTCTCAGCACATTCTCACCAAATATCTCAGACCATCATAGCAAGCTGAAACAAAAAATAAGGCTTGGTGATTTTCTGTATTTCATTCTCCCCCATAAACTGCCCTTCACCTGTTATGAGTATAAAATTCTTCTAATAGCTGTGTTCCGGGAAAGAAAGTACCTGGACTTCCACTAGGTGGGGAAGTTGTAAAGCTTAAATGGGATGAGTGAGTTTCTAGGGCAGAGAGAGGCCCTGGGACCCTGCAGAGATGGGGCTGGAGAGGGGGTGTTGCTGCTCTGGGAGGTGGTAGGTTGTTGCTCATCATCTCCTCGGCCCCTGCGGGGAGAGTGGCGGGGCTGGCCGGGAGCGTCACAGCAGCGCGGTGACGAATTCTATGGGCACCACCGAAATACTGATTTTTCTTATCGTCTGAGTGGGAAAAACGGTAAATTGGAAGATAAAATGGAAAAATTAATTTTGTGCATTATTTCTTTAAATACCAAGTTTGTTAGGGGAAGAGTAATTTATCCCACTAGGATATGTCAACCATTGTCCTGATCTTAAAAATAATAAGGTTTTTAGACAGTTTTACCATCTGCTTTGGTTTGGGGATTTTGGGGCTTTGTTGTTTTTTTGTTTGCCTTTTGTTTGGTTTTTTTGTTTGTTTGTTTTTAAAATAATTTGTACTATGTCAGCACTTGAACAACTGAGATAAATAGATAGGAATCATTATTTAATTAGTCTTTAGATTAGGTCAAAATAACAAGAAAAAAAAAAAAGAAAAAAAAGAAGCACCCCACTTTTATCCAGAGCATTAAAAAAAAAAAAAAAAAAAAGCATGACCTTTGGTTTCCACTGAGATTTTTGACTTGTACAAATCACACTATTTAGAAAGTTTCAGCTAGAACTGTCATTCCAAATTGTGAACACAGGGCCTGAAAAAAAGGAACTTTATGAAAATTTCATGAAGGTCTTGCACTTTGTTTCACATTTATGATGAAAACACAAAACATCATTTTACATAAGTTCTTCATTTTGTTAAAATATAGTTAATTCCTCCACACATTACTGAGAGATCTGATAGCACAACCCCTTTTTCCACTCAGTTTTATGCCTCTGAAAAAGCACTGCATTATGCATTTCTGTATCTCCACTGTGTACAGTACCCATTATTCTAGTTACTGCTTAAAGGACATATAAAAAAAAAATATTTGCAGCACTGAATATCACATTCTACAGCTGAGTCTAGTGCTGGTCACTGACAGTGTTTTGGAAGCAGCTTTCAAATAAACTGTGGCCTCCTCTGACAATCTCTCCTGTCTAGAGCAAATAATTGAAGAATACAGGTTAGAGCTTGTTTCAGGATCCATTTTTCTTTTCACTGCATGTGAAACAGTTGTTTGTGTAGATTTCTGCATGTAGGAATCCATGGATTGAATGTGATGGAGGATCTGATTTTTCCCTTTGTGGTCCTGCATGATTCTTGCTTCACTGCACAGATTTTCCTTTGGCTGACTTGCACCGTGGCCACTGTGTGCCTGCATCCAGCGGGAAGCAGGATGCCATGTACCATTTTTTCAGCCTTAAACACAGCAATAATTTTTGTTGCCTGAATTAATGTTTGCAGCTGTGAGCAAGTTTATATACTCTGCAATGTATGCCTTGATTGGTTATCTAGTGTCCATTATAACTATTTGCAAATAGGAACCTTTTCAACTTAGTCGGGACAGTATTAATGAAGGGGAGCTTTAGTAGCTTCTCAGCCCTTTTGAGTGCATGTTGCAATTAGATGATGGCTGATCTTCTTGAAGGCGGTTTATATATTTCCCTCATGATTATCTGGAGCTAATAGCTGTAAGCTCACAGTCAGAGATAAATTCTAAAAGTTGGACACTGAGACACTGTGTTAAGAAACAATCCTTTTGTCTTGCTTAAAATCAATATCTTGCTCTTAAAATTTTTAGATGCACAAATCACAGACTCTTAGGTTTCTCTCTTGAAATATATTGGAAGAACTGAACAGAAAATTTGGCTCACAGTCCTTCTGCCAGGAGACCTTTTCTTCCCTAATTTTGCAGCAACAAAATCAGGCAGAGCAGAAAAAATACCAGAAGCCACAGAAGCAAGCTGTATCTCTGTTCTTTCTCTCTTGCCTTGGATGTAGAAGTCGGGATGTGTAAGGATGGAGGAATGAGTAATTGCAAGTTTTGTTACAGTTTCTTACTTCTCATGCAGCAGTTTTAGGCACAGAATGGAGATACCTGGAGAGGCAGATTTGAGCTGAAGTTGTGCTTCTGAAAGTAATAATCTTGCATAACCTCCCTATTTCTAACAACAGGATTATGATGAAGGTGAAGTAGATCCAGCTCTGCTAAAAGTGTGTTTGTGTGGGATGTGTCTGCATGTGGAACATCACTGTCACTTGGTATGGTCACTGCTTAGTCACCCTACTTAGTCTTCTTATGTCTTGGTGCAACTAAATATAAAGAAGAAGCCCTTGATCCTGCCAGCCTCTCCATCCATCTTCTGTGTGCAACAGACTGACTACAAGCTTGGCTGCCTGTCTCTCTGCTCCAAGGCTATCCTTAGTTGGCTGCAATCTGACTCTTAAAGAGCCATTCTTACAAGATCATTGTAGCATTTACCTGGCTAAACCCCCTCCATTTAAATCCTCTTTGGCTTTTCAGCGCTCTTAAATTTACTGTATGCATGCTCTTTGTTGCAATTGTGTCCTTCTCTGGCTTTCCTGCTCTTTCCTACTCTCTGCTCCCCAGTCTGTGTAGACCCATTCTGTTCTGTTCAGCTGCTGGATTTGAATTCAGGGGGTTTTCTCCCTTTCTATTTTCAGACCTGATTCTCTGTACCCTATCTCAGATATCAGCCTTTATTTCAGAGACCTTCTCGTCATTGCCTACTGTTCATTTCTATTTAAAACCTATTCTGGTAAAAAATGAATTTTAAATTTTTTTGGGGTCACAAATGACCCCAACCTGTGAGGTATTCCACAGTATCTTTAGAACGTTCTCCTATGCAAGTGAGTGAGACCAATGTTCATGCTGACATGTGCTTCTACAGACCTTTTTCTTTCTCTCTTCCAAACACTCATCCTCAGTTCTGACAACTCCCTGACAGTCAAAATCATCCCCTTCAACCAATCTATGAACAGAGGTTAACTGCATTCTTCACTCTTTGGTCTCTGTGTGTGTTACATTCAGGCAGTTAGAATCATCATCATCTAGGATGGATCTGAAAAGACTACATCAGTTGAACTGGGGTGGCACTGGATTGCCCTGACATTCTGATTTATTGCCCATTTAACTTTCCACTCATCTGTGGCTATTTTGTCTACATCAGAGGATTTTATAAATTGCTGTCTCAAATATAAATGGGAATACCATAGCAACTTTTCATCAATGCTGCAAATCTGTTTCTTCAATAATTATTATCCTAATTAACTCACAAATGTTAGCAATAATCATCCTGCTGATTAAATTTCAATTGAATTCTGTTACTTGCCACAACTGGAGCTGAATTCCAGGCTGTCAAAAGTAGTCTCTAAATTAAGATCTATTTTATCGATCTTCCCTGAACGCACATCAGTATTCTGCCACATAATGCCTTACATCAAACGGCATCCTGGTGAATTTGGCAAAGCTCTGTAGGTTGAAGACAATACTGGCCGTGAAAATCACTCTAAAAACTTTTCATTGATTTCTATACATCTTTCTTTATTTGGCCTATTTTTTTCCAGGCAGCTCTTCCACAAAATGCCAACATCATGATTTATTTTCCTGCCTTCAGTGTTGTTCCATATATGTTTGATTTCCCTCCTCGTATTTATAATCTGCAACTGATAGGATGTGATGTTTATGTGTCCTATATTCATTGCAGGAGGGACAGCCCTTATTTTTCTGTTTGATCTAAGTTTGTATAAGCTGAGAGAGCTGCATTTTAGGTATGATGAGTAATATAGAACAGGAGGATTAATTCACCTACGTTGTCTGTTGTCTAACATTCAGAAGACTTGGACATGACCAAATATTTGGACAAGGGACTATATGGGAATTTTTGTTACCATGGATCAAGATCTCATGGATGAGCCAAAAAGTTAACAATATGTTAATATAAAATATTATTATTAATAATGAATATTAAAGGATATTTAAAATTGGAGTTAAGCCAATATAATTTTCAGTTGCTCTTGAAAGAGGTATTTTCTTCTTACACTTCCCATCCCACATGCACACTTCCACCATTTCTTTTGCATGGGTAAAAGGACATAAATTTAGGATGTTAATTAGGGACATTTAATGACAGAACACTGATAATATTCTTTGAGAAGGATGATGATTTTCCACTGCTTTAACTCTGTGAAGTAGCTCATGAAAAGATTAGCCAAGCCTCACCATGTGTTCCAGAGAGGTTGAGACAGCCAAGGGCAAGGAGTAGTTGGGACATACAAGAGAGACTTTTAGACAGGTTCAGCTGTAACATCACGCCAAACCTTTGGCCCACAGAAGAGGAAAAAAAGTTTTTTATTCAGCCCCATCATCACCAGTGTATAGACAGAGTTTAAAAAGAAAATGAGGTACACATAATGAAAAGAGTTCATGGTATATTATCATTGTCCTAAGGCACTACTGGAATGTTAAGAATTTTTATTTTTTCTGATTGAAAACTTGCAGGATTCTTTTAATTTTGTTTTTGGTTTTTGGAGAAGAGATGAGAATTGAGATAAGTTAGATCTTGTTTGCAGAAATATTTCATAAATACGAAATTATTTGCTCAGGGTTTTTTATGGAAAAAAAAGGTGCTTTTGTGCAACTATCTTGGATGGTCTGTGTGAGTCTAACTGCAAAAAAAAACACCTGAATTATAATAATAAATGCATGTATAATTATTTAATTGAAAAATGTACAAAGACAAATTACTAGGAAAATTATCATCTCCCAGATAAGTTGCAGTTATTTCCTTCTGGGAAAAAAAAACAACCCAGAAAGAAAAAACAAACAACCCAAACCCACAACAATAACACCAAAAACAAAACAACCAACCAAACCACAAAAAAGTCAAAACCAACGAACCATAACCAAACTACTTTCTGACAGTCATCTGAAGAGCCCTTCTCAAACCAAAAGTCTGAGTCATGAAACCATCCAACATCTTCCCCCAGCCTGCATGGTTAAAGAAACAACTGGAGATACACAAAAACCTGTCTCTTCACCCACTATTTAATTGAAGGAAATGAATGACTGAATGGTTATAGAAAATTATCTTCAGCTATTTCCTACTATTTATCATCCTCACTCCCCTCAACATCTTCTTTAGTAAAGCTGTAATGAGTCCAACAGAGCTGACAGTGACTTCTGCTTTTATAAAAACTGAGCTGGGGTAATCTACAGCTTTTTTAATAGTCTTACCTGTTCTAGTTAATTTTTTCCTTCAGGTGACAACTGTAGACTTTAAATCACTGGTTTTACTGCTGTTTGCTCTCTTCTACCTTTTAATAACTTCGGGAAAATGATTTAGGGCTATTGCACTTTATTGCATACATTTATTCTTGATTCTTACCTGTCATTTTAAGGCCTCTATCTACTGAGTCATTCTCAGAGGTATGAAAAGCTGCAGTGTAGAAATGGTTTCTCTGGAGTCATGTCACAGCTTGAGAGTGTAACTTATCTCTGGGACCATGGAGTTAATACCATTTCTAGTTGTGATTAAACCAGACCCATGATGATCACCCATAAAGCTATTCCAAGCTGTGTTATGGTCTATCAGCTTAAGACCAGATCTACAGGGTTGGAGAAAGAAGAGGAAACGTCTCTGTGAAGATGGGTTGATATTCATAGTATTCATGGGCAAGCTTTTGCTTGCCTTTGGCTGATTTTCTATCTGTATAACCTCTCTTATGCCCCAGGCAATTTTTCATGTAGTGTCTTTCACAAATACTTTCAAACTCGAGTGTTGTTGAAAGTGTGTAAATTTAGGGATCTGATAGATTCTGCAAATAAATATTTGTGGTATTGTTCTGGCCATGTGCTCCCTTATGTTCTGATATAATGGGATGATTCAATGCCCTTTTGTTTTTGATGGGGTAGTGTCAGTGAAGGCATGACCAAGATTTATTTATTTATTATTAATGCTATGGTAAATGTGTTCTGTATACATGGGCATAGATCAAAAGTGGTGTCAATGAAGTAATTATAGTACAACACTGAATCATAGAAAAGATAAGGCTTACTTTTGCCTCCTAAGGAGGACTCAGTGCTGGAATTGCAAATGGGCAGGTGACAAGGGAAATTAAGATCCCACATTGCAAATCTAAACTGCTGACCTTTTCCCTAATTTCTGTTTCACGACTGCAACTGTTTGCTCAGAAGAGTTGCTCTTAAAAAAAATAAATCTTCATATCTTCCTTAAAAAAAAGTAATCAGACGTTTCAACTGTGCTTTTCACTTGACTTAAATGTTACAATGGAAACATTCTTATGTGGCAATATTGTAAAATGAAAAGAGAAATGTCAAGGCTAAGTATTTGCTGTCATTTATTTGGCCC
>VYZU01089765.1:0-70090 GCA_013401355.1 Ceyx cyanopectus
AAAAATATATATATATAGTTGCCCTTTTCTAACACTACCTTAAAATGCTGATAAAGACAAGGCAAGTCACACACCATCCTAACTAGAGAACTGGTGTTCCAGTAGATTTCAAGAACAGTCAAGTGGAAAGACTAGTTTGTTTCAGAATGGGGAAAAAAAAAAAAAAGGAAAAAGCAAAGAACTGAATCATAAAACACAATTTAAATCACAAAACTCTCAAAAAGGAAATAAACAAGAACCCAAAACCTAAAAGTGGCAGGAACTCCTTTCATATTTCCTGTCTTTTTCAGTTTTATTCCACCCGGTATTTAAGTTTTATTTCTAGACCAACCAGTTCTTCTTACTGGAAGTGCTTAAGTTATCACACACACTCTTACAGTGTGTGGATTTTCTTGTTAAAAACCCATAATTTCAGTGAACCTTTCAAGAATGTTTTACATGGTGATATCAGAGAATCAATTATCCAGGCTGGTTTTGGGTAGATTTCCCCTCCCCTCTTTCCTTGGTTATTAAAGAAAACAGCAAATTTTGGACCAGACATTCAGCTGTCCAGTCCAAAATACAGTTTTTTTTAATTTTAACTGCACTGCATCAAATTGACATATGACGTGAGACGATGTAACGTAACATAAAATGGCATTACTCTGCATAACACATGAGAAATTAAAAATAAATATTTCCTTTGGATCCCACTGATGCTATCAATTTAACTTGCACATCTCTAAATTAGGTTTGTCTTGACTCTTAGCTACTTGCTTAGGTTAAGAACCAGCCTCCCCATTCTGGTATGTTAGTTAAGAACATGTATAACACGTCCATGTTCTTGTCCTCTAGAAACACAGTCAAAAACCAGTTCTTCTCTGAAATCTTCACTAATGTTTGGGCTTTTTTGTTCATAGTTTCCTTATTTCATCAAATTTGTCATTAATATTGAAAGAAAATTTGAAGCCTGAAAAAAAAAGAAATAGAATCTGAGCAGGTAATGTAATGTATCTTCATATCCACCATGCAGATAATTAGATGAGTACATAAGGAAATCAGAAATATATTAGTATGATATGATGGTAAATAATGTCTCCATATAACAGTAAATCATATGGGTGCCAGAAACATTACAGCTGCTTTAGCATAGGCTGAAGAGCCCTGCTGAGAAAGGTATATTGCATAGTCTGAGCTGAGCTGCACTCCAGAGAAGGAATTCCCTGCCTCTTCTCCATACCATCCATGTCTCCTTTTTTTTTTGTGGGTTTGAATTTGCCCTTTTTTTTCAGCTGAGACAATCCATTGGTAGTTGGGGCAGTTTTCCCTAAAACTCTCCCCTCCTTTTGTTGGTTTGGTTTTGCTGTTGGTTGGTTGTTTTTTATTCATGCCATTCCCAGCTCTGATTATGGAGCCAAATTTTGTTACTGTACCAAGCCCTCCTCCTAAAACAGGCATCACCTTTCAAAAGCAGCCTCAGCCCATGGGTATCCAGCTGGCAGTAGCTGGGTAAATGATCATGAATGACATAAATGATTGGTAGAAATATACCCCAGGATAGTCATTGTGTTATGATAGTCATGTATCACTGACTTATAGTTGGTAGCATGATAACAATAACTACTGCAAGTGAGTTGTGTATAAATAACATATACAATAGCCTGTAGCACTGAATAAAGATGCTGGTTCAGCAGATAATTTGGGGCGAAAAACCCCCATAAATATACCTGACTTAAAAAGGTACAATATTTATAACCATGTCTATGTAAAATATGGACAGAATGAGGTCTAAAGTGGCCTCGTGGCTTTTAATTTTAGGGGATCATCCCTTGCTAACTGGGGATGTTAAAACTGGACTCAAGTGTGCACGTGGTGTTTGAATTCTGCTTCTGTTAGTGACTTGGGCTTTGCTCCCATGGCACAGCTTAAGGGTGGGAGCTCATCCCAGCAGGAATTTAACTGTCTGAGAGGTATATCTGTAGTCTTAGAGACTTGTTTGCACTCCCTGGGCTGGTGGCAGAGAGACAGGCTCCTCCAGAGAGAGATTCCCCAGGAAAGAGATATCTAAAACTGGTGAGATGAAAGCCTTTCTAGTCACATCTGTTTCTCTCTGTTAGTGAGAGGGAGACTGGATGAATAGCTTTGAGTAGAAATTTAATGTTGGGTGAGTTGAAGGTAGATGGGAAAACTCCCATCACACGTCTCCAGGGACTTGTAGGTTCTGCAAGGCTGGGACTCTGTCATAACTGGGGCTTGTGTTTTCTGGAAATTTGAAAAGAATCACAGATCCCATGCTTTGTAATAACCTAAACTGTTCAGAAGGTGCATTCTATCTAAGGGATCAACTTAAAAAAAATAAAAATAAAGGTTTGAAGACATGTCTTTGGTTCCTAGCTGCCTTTGTATGCTGCCCCATGGATCATCTGGCCTTTGGTACCCACTCATTTTGGGAAAGACTTCTACTAAAGCCACAAAGCTTCAGAAGATAGATAGATTAGATAGATTAGATAGATAGATAGATAGATAGATAGATAGATAGATAGATAGATAGATAGATAGATAGATAGATATTCCTAGTGGGTGTCAGTCATATCTGCCCTGCAGGTCGGATAGATCAGTTGTGAGCAGGGTCCTCTAAGTTCTTATCAACTGCTTTCTTTTTTTCAGATTTTGATTGATCCTGATCTGGCTCTTTTGTTTCTCACTCACCTGCAGAGCCTGGAGTTTGCACTGTATTTGGAGACCCTCACTACAACACTTTTGATGGACGGACATTTAACTTTCAGGGAACGTGTCAGTACGTTTTGACAAAAGACTGCTCCTCCTCTGCCTCGCCCTTCCAGGTGCTGGTAAAAAATGATGCCCGTCGGACCCGTTCTTTCTCCTGGACAAAGTCAGTGGAGCTTGTGCTGGGCAGAAGCACCATCAGCCTCCAGCAGCACCTCACAGTGAAGTGGAATGGCACCCGCATCTCACTGCCTTGCGAGACGCCCCAGTTTCAGATCGATCTGGATGGTTATTTGCTGAAAGTGACAACAAAAGCAGGTAGGGTGAGTGCCTGTGTGTGTCTTTTCCCCCAAAGAACTAACTTCTCGAGTGTAACATGAACAGCAGTCAGTAAAAAAAATCATGAAATTGGGAAGAAATGGAGTTATAACTCTTTAGAGATCTAAGGAACCTAAAGTGCTTTCAAAATCCCTGTAGTCTACAGGCAAAGATCTCAGATATGAGTTGGAAGTCTGCAGAATATTTGTTAAGCTCTGTTTCATTCTCCAGCTGAAAATTAACTTCCTGCATAGATAAATGTGCCATGATTTTTGCTTCCACTAACTTGGGTGGCTTCTGTAGGGTGATCATTTCATACTTATAGATAAGAACAAATAGAAGATCAATTCTTAAACATAACATTCTGTTTTCTTCCCAGTTGAAGCAATGACCTTACTAAGTCAGCAGTTCTATAAAAATCATAGTTGCTAATGGCAGGAATGAGTCTAAGTTGTCCAAATCAAACAGCAAGGTGTGGACCAGGGTGGTGAAGTCCCCCCCACTGTGTGTGAATATCAGGTTCGTGACCACCTGAGGAACCTGGACATACAGAAGTCCATGGGACCTGATGAGATTCATCCCAGAGTCCTGAAAGAATTGGCTGATGGAGTCACCAAGCCACTTGCCATGATATTTGAAAAGTCTTGGCAGTCAGGGGAAGTCCCTGGGGACTGGAAGAAGGGCCATGTCACACCCATTGGTAACTAGGGGAGAAAGGAGGACCCTGAAAACTCTCACCCTGTCAGCATCACCTCTGTGCCTGGGGAGATCATGGAGCAGATTCTCCCACAGGGTCTAACAGGACAAATAGAAGACAGTGGGCTGATGCAGGAGCCAACATGGCTTCAGCAAGGGCAGCTCCTGCCTGACCAATCTAGTGGCTTTCTATGCTAAGGTGACTTCATCCATGGCCAAAGGACAGCCTGTAGATGTGATCTATCTGGACTCTGCAAGGCTTTTGACACAGTCCCCCACAACATCCTACTCACCAAGCTGAAGAGATATGGATTTGATGGGTGGACTGTTCAGTGGACAAGGAATTGGCTGGATGGTCACATCCAGAGATCCTTGAGGGTGGTGGATCAGTGGCACAGGCTCCCCAGGGAGGTGGTTGAGGCCCCATCCCTGGAGCTATTGCAGGTGAGGTTGGCCAAGGCTCTGAGCAGCCTGGGCTAGTTGAGGGTGTCCCTGCTCCCTGCAGGGGGGCTGCACTAGATGCCCTTTGGAGGCCCCTTCCACCCCTAAACATTCTCTGATTCTATAGGAATATTTCACTGTGACTACCCAGCAAAATGGAAGGTCTGGTTTGAAAACCAGGGCCTTTTTTCTGTAGTGTGCCATCTTGTTGTGCTTGCTTTGTGCTCAGGAGTTTGTCTGTGAGGAACAGGGAGTCTGCACTGCCAGAAGCAGAAGAAAATCAGAAACTTCAGAGAATCTGGTACCTTGTTTTTAGAAACAGGGAAGGGAGATAGCAGACTCTCAGGTCTATTGAGTCCTAGAAAAGACATTGATTGTCAAAATGTTAAGCCAGAGGACTAACATTTGTTTTGAGAAACTGTTCTGAAGTTTATGATATGCTCACATAGATAAACACTGAGGGGAAGTTTAAAACTTTCTCCTTACCATAAGTAGGTCCTACTGTAGTCCTGAGAGATTTCATTTACACAGTGAAGTACAGTTTCAGTGAGAATACTATTTACTGTTAATTCAATTAAATGCCACGTGAAAGCAGTGAACCAGTCTTTCTTACAGAGTGACATGGTCACAGGCATGACACATATTCATACTCATTATCATCACTTTTTTTTTTCATGGGGGACACTAGCACTCACTGTTGAGCTTGAGAATTTAGCCACCTGTTCATATAGACCCTGGAAATGTGAGTGTGCATAACGTGGCTCCCAGTTCTGGGCTCAATCCTCCAAGTGGCAATGCAGATTTTTGTGGCTGGCTGTAAAATGCATACAAGTTGACCATTATTCACAACTTCTAATTAAAAGCATCTTGAGGATTTCTCTTTGCAGCCAGTGGAGTGCTATGAATTCTGGAGATGTGGATTTCATTAGCCAACCACAGGCCAAGAAAAGGTTTTCAGTTGGAGATGAATGACAACAAATTCTGCTGCTATTCCACTGCTCTCTGATGCAAGCCTAAGAAATGACTGCACACACCCTTGTCCATGTGTTGGCAGAGGCAGTGCAAACATGGCATATGACAACATACCAAACACTGTGTAATCACTGCAAATTATAGCCCAAAGAATTCCTCCCCTTGATGGAGCAGGATCAGGTTTCTGGTGCTGAATGCAGCACCATGGGCCAAGTCCTTCTTTGCTCAGCACGTAAGGCCTGGAAAGCAGCAGAACAGCATGGCTTCATTTTGCTGGGAGAGGATGAGTAGTGGAGAGGCTGTAGAGAGGAGGAATGTGATGAGTAGAACTGGTTTAAAGACAACCTTTTTGTTTCAACAGGAAATTCCTGGTGCCAGGATGGGGGCAGAGAAATGGAGAATTTTCTCTGGTTCAGAAGGAAACATGGATTAAAGAAAAAAAAGCTTTCCCAGTGCAGGGTGAAAAAAAGATGGAGAGGGGCTAAGTAATGAAAAATAGTAGAACCACTGCACTAGAAGTGAAATTCAAAGACAAATTGGGCTGGGAAGTGCAGAGCTTTGTGCTCACTGCTCAGCATTCCCACGGCTTTTGGTTTTCCTTTGGTGGAGCTGGGAGTTGAGCTCTGGGTAGCACAGTGGAGCCCAAAGCTTTCAGGAAGCCTTTTGTTCCCTGGCTACAGGGTGATCTGCATGTCAGGGCTGTCCTGGAGTTGCACACCCTGAGAGTCCAGGCAGCCCACCAGGCGAGCTGGCAGGAAACCAGCTTGGAGCCTTGCCTGTGGAAGTTCATTGAATCTGCTCTGTCTCCCTGCAGCATTGCAGTTCTGATGAATTTTTCAATGAAAACCTGTTTTGTTGCTTCATTCCTCACCAGCTGCAGCCCTGGGTGACACACAGCAGTAATTCTGGCACCCTGAACTTGCAGGTATTTTGTCATGGGTGTGATCAGGAGGATGTTGAGCCCTTGTCTAATAATTTGTGTGTTAGAAAGATGAGAAATCAGAGAGCAACAGGGCTGGTGTTCTAGTGCAGGATCATTTTGGAGGGGTTTTTTTCTGTTTCTGTGTTGATCTTCTGCACAAAGTCTCTTTGCTGAGGTTTTCTGTACTCCTTTGGCACTAAATATTTAGGGAAGAGTGGTTTGCCAGTTCTTGAGGATGCCTTTACCATGAAAAATCATGCAGAACACTTTATGGGAGTTCCCAGCATGGGGAACTCTGATTACCCAAATATTATTATTTTTTTTTAGTGTAGTAGAGCACATAGACTGCAAACTTAAGAAATCAAGGAATGAGTTGGTTAAACAACCTTCAAAGAAAGGGGAAAATTGGAAACCCCTAAAAAAGAGGATATTCCTTTTCTGCACATCCCCAGGCTGCATCCTTTGATTTCTCATCTCTTAGATTCTGGTCCAAGTGAATGGGAAACTCATCCATTTAGTCAGGGAAAGAAAATGGGGTATAGGCACCAAGAAACCCTTCCAAACAATTTCTGTCTGCCAAGGAGATAGTTTCAAACATTGCTCCATAGCATGATCCCATCTGTCTTTACAGAAACCAACTGCATTTGCTGCTTGTGAACAAACAGAAAGGCACATGCACACATGAGGGTGATCAGGCTCTGACAAAACTATCATGCCTGTAGGAATAAATAACCTTCCTCATCACCCCAGAAGGGAATAAACTGTGTTATGAACAGCAACCTTTGGGCTGCTCATCAAAGCTAGAAATGACCCTTCTATCTGAGCAATTACAGCAGAATATAGTGTAATTAAACATTACCCAGCTCGAGGAAAGTGAGTCCTTTTGTGGTAGTTAAACTATTGAGCCTCTTGAATGAAGTCCAATAATCAAAGCAGGGCACTCTAGGTTTAAAAATGTGCTTTTTATATGCTGAGATGAAAAGTAATGATTTTATGTTTTTCTTGTCTGCATACCTAGAGTTCACAGAGTAACACGTGACAAGTAGATTAACTCAATTCACAAAAGACACAAATATTCAGGATAATTTCAGAGTTAACCTTTTGTAATGGTCATGAATGGTTTCACTGGAAATCAGTACATCTTGGCTTGAGAAAAAATGTTGCAAAGAGAAATTAAGATGGAATCATTAGTCAGCCTTTTGTGGCTCTGCTTAAAGTCAGCAGCTTCCAAAGGGAGGTCTTTTGGGGAAGAACACTGCCTCAAAAGAAGGAGTTCTTTTCTGAAGAGGTCCTCCTGAGAATTTGGATCTTGATGCTTCAAGCTTCAAGCAAGTTTATACGATTCTCAAGTCTGAAGAAATTAGAAGTTAATGGCAAGAGTTTTCTCAACACCATCACAGCAGTATTAATTTCTGCAAATAAAGCTGGTTTTTGTTTTGTTGAGTGTTGTCAGAAGCAAAGACAGCTGGAATTTAAATGTATCCAGCCATGCTTAAAAGGCCTTTTAAGTGTGCCTTGCCACTGTGCTGGCCCTATTGACAGTGACAGCCTTGCACAATAGCTCAGTTGTGTGTTCACACTCCTGGTGTGAAGTGACTTTGGAGGAGGACACGATGGCCATAGCTCTGCTGGGCTCATTAGAAAATTTGAAACTGCTTCCAGGTAGTTGAGGATGGTGTAAAGTACACTAGCACCAGAACAGAATGTCCCCATGGCAGAGCACCCCTTCCACAGCCACAACTTTCTGAACCTTAGCCTGTTTCTCTGTGGTGTGAGTAGCAATTGTCACAGGAGACAATGGGATGTGTTGCTAAAGGAAGGGTTCCAGATTTGCATTGAGTCACTGGTATGTTAATTAATTACATGAGGATAGGGCAGGATTTGGATCACCAAATGACAAACACTGATTTACAAGAGGAAAGGGTGGTGCTAGGCCAGCCCACACAGCAAATGTTGAAAGCTGGAGAGAAGCCCTGGTGCTGCTCTGTGGAGGGATGCTGTATGGCATTCTTGGCCAGACAGGGAGAAGAGGGCAAAAAGTGGATTTTCATGTTTAAAAGCAGGTTCCTTAATTATTTATCCATAACTAGCTGCTGCACGCAGGTACTTTATGGGAGTAAATTAACATCAGCAGAATGAGTTGTGGTCTTCAGATGCAGAGCTACTGCAGAGAAGTGAAGCAGCATTCATCAGACATTGGAAATAACTAAAACAAAGGCCATTTTGAGGTGGAAATTAATCAGCAGTGACTCTTGATGTTGTTCTTATCCCATATGACACCAAAATGGCTTTTTCTTATGAGGTATATATTTCCAATTCCATCTTCAAAAGATGGAATTAATTTAATTTACAGTCACCCAGGTAAAAACTGGAAATTGAATCTCCACCTAATCTCTGGGCAATCTAGAGGGTGTCTGGAAACAGAAAGGGCACTCAGAAGGCAGTTTTTTTTCCTCTGCATTAGACATCTATGTTATCACCCAGAGCTATTTCAGTCTCTATCAAAGAGAGACCCAGACTTAAGCTAGACATCTAGTTTTGGATGGGTGCAGCCAGATAACATGGATTTTACCCCCAGAAAACAATTCTTTTGATGGATGAGAAATGCAAAACCTTACTCTAAACCAGCTTGTGGTGGAGCACTTAGATCCCAGCCACTCAGTGAAGGTCAGATCTTCACCATCATTCCTCAGCAATGCTGACCTGTGAAGACAACTTCAGAAGCCTGGGAGTTAACACCTTTTGACTGAACAGGCTGAATCCAGAGCTGAGTTCAGAATGCCTTCTTAGAACAGTTTGGCTTGTCTTTGTGGTCATCATATTAATTCTCTTTGCCCACACAACACAAAGTATTTTATTGGAACAAGTGTATTCACCCAAATGAGTGATCAGTGTCAGCTTGGCAGGATAGAAAAGGTTGTTTTTCACAATGTGGGTGCTCATGGAGCGTGGACACTTTTGTGTGCCCATCACCTGTGCAGTATGTGACAGCAGCTGAAATTCTGGGACCCAGGTAGAAATTTCTCCTAGCAAATTCAATTTACAGAATTCTGCAAGGTGAGAATTCTTCTCTCCATGGTGAGAGTAGTTCTGCCATGGCTCCAGAGTGTTCTGGGATAACCCCATTATTAGCAAGGAGGAACAAAAGTAAACAGAGACAGGCCTGAGGGTGTTATCATTGTGATTTAAGAAACACAGCACTGGCTAGAAGCACTTGCTGGGAAGTGTAGAGAAATCCAGCAATGCTGTCAGAAGGAAGCCAATGGCTTTAAGTTTTGTTCACAAATAGAAGGCACAGTTTGTTATCATCAATTTGTTATCTTTTTTCTTTTTCTTTTTATCTTTTTTCTTTTTTCTTTTTTTTCTTTTTTCTTTTCTCTTTTCCTTTTTCTCTTTTTCTCTTTTTTCTTTTCTTTTTTCTTTTTTTATTCTTTTTTCTTATTTTTTCTTTTTCTCTTTTCTCTTTTTTCTCTTTTTTCTTTTCNCTTCTTTTTTCTTCTTTTTTTTCTTTTTTCTTCTTTTTTTCTTCTTTTTTCTTTTTTTCTTTTTTTTCTTTTTCTCTTTTTCTCTTTTTCTCTTCTTTGGTGTGTTTATGTGTGCATGTTTTTTGTCCCCTCTTCTCACTAGGCTTGGAAATCTCATGGGATGGAGACAGTTTTGTGGAAGTGATGGCAGCTCCTCATCTGAAGGGCAAGCTCTGTGGTCTGTGTGGCAATTACAACGGGCACAAGCGAGATGACCTGATTGGGGGGGATGGGAATTTCAAGTTCGACGTGGATGACTTTGCTGAGTCCTGGCATGTGGAGTCCAATGAGTTCTGCAGCCGCCCACAGAAGAAACCTGTGCCTGAGCTCTGCCACGGGCCAGTCAGGGTGAAACTCCGAGCTCACCGCGAGTGCCAGAAGCTCAAAGCCTGGGAGTTCCAGAGCTGCCATTCCACAGTGGATTATACCACATTTTACAGGTAAGCATGGCCTGCTGCTGAGGGAGGTGCTGAGGTACTGTGGGGAGGAAAAACTGCACTGCTGGCTGAACTTCAGCAGTGTTTGAGCACAGGCTGTGAGCTGGTTTTGCTAAGAATTGATATAGAGGCTCAGAGGTAGGTTACGATGGGTTTTTCTGAGGAATCAGAAGGTGATGGTCTTGAGGAATAAAGATTTGAGTAGCTGATGTTGAGAAAGGCTTATGATCACCTAGAAAAGAAGCACTTTTGGACACCAAGAGGGGGAACAGACTTCAACACATTTTGGTAAGCTCTTTCTGATTTCCAAGACAGCTGTGAAGTGGAGGATGACTTGAATTGCTGTTGATTGAGGTCCCAGAGAAGTGTGCCTTCCCAGGATAATTTGGAAAACTTCTTTATTAAAACAATAAATATTATTGGTGCCTCCTGGATGGTGGGTTGAGAGTTTGAAAGGAGAGAGTTAACAGCAAGTTTGGTGCATGCCCATCCTGCCCTGGGGGCAAAGGGAGACAGGCAAGGGTCTAGAAGCCTTGTCTGAGTGAATTCTGTAAGACTTCTTTATCTCTAACATTCTTCCAGCCTAAACCACAGAGACATCATTTCTGTTATTTAATTGGCATGAGTTGGTTTGTCCCTCACTCAGGATATAAAGTTGTCTTTCCTTTTGATTACCTGACATAAAAGATAAAAGACAATTAAGTCACAGCCACATGATGGAGGATGGAGCTGACTGATCTCTGCACTCGCAGCTTTCCCCACTTGCACACATCTGCTGAACTACTGGCACTTATTAGGAAAAGCTTTCTAAAATAACTCTGTTTGCCTTATGAACTGCCTTTCCTCTTCTTTTATAATGAGACAGAAAGACTTTTATCTACCCCAGCAGAAAATGTCTGGGGCTGGGAAGTGCTAGAAGATGACACACAGCTTGGCTTGTAGTCTCTGCTCCTGCATTGAGTTTGCTGTAGAGGATCCCTGTGCTGGGAGCCTGGCAAAGAGCAAAGATTATATAGTGTGCATGTTATGATACTTTATATTTTTCAATGGCTGGAGGCACAGCAGAGGCACTAGAGACAGCAGGGCCTGTTGAATGCATTTCAGCAACTTCACCAGCTCACTTCCATCATCCTCTAAAGGTAAATGATGTCAATGCAAATGCAAACCAGGCACATCAAGATTGGTTTAATTTTGCAGTGGGTTTTTGTCCCCCTTTTCTTTTTTTTAAAGTAGCTTGTGATTAATTCAGTGCAATACACTTCCTGACACCACAGCAGAAAATGATTTATGTTTTTTTCTACAGAAGCCAGAAAAAAAAAAAACAAACCTCTACATGCTTGCACATGAGAATGAAAGTTGAGTGTTTCTGTTCCCTTAAAATGATGTTTCTCCAGGAAAGACAATGAAATCATGAGAGTATTAAATTTCATGATGTCTTTTTGTAGAAAAGTCTATTTTTCCCAAAGGAAACTTTATATTAAAATGACCATGATAATCTGTCAAAAGCAGCTGTTTGTTTGCTTCAGTTTAGATGTTACCAACTGTTAGAATGCTCAGCTCCCCAAAGAGGAATCAAAAATATAATAGAAATTAAAATTAAATAATGGTGTTTAGTAGAATGCTACTTCTTGTTACATACTGACAAAACTTTTGTCATATTATGAAGTTCCTACAAGGAGGTAATGATTATGGGACACACATTCCAGAAAGTTCTGGGTGCCTTTCTAACATAAATCTTTGTGTATATAAACATGCATTGTGCACGTGTGCATGCAAGAGTAAATATGGGTGCTTAAGAGATTTTCACTTTTCATTTATATTTTGCAAAGAAACTGTTGCTGGTAGTGTGCTTTGGCAGAAAATTTCCATTCCTGTTATCAGAAATTTAATCAACATTTGCAGCTTTTACTGAAGTCTTTTAGACAAGCAGATTTAATCCATGTTTTCTAATTTCAGGCTAGGTTTAACTAAAATTTTTCCACTTCCACCTTTCAAACTATGAACAAACTCCTAGAAAAGAAGAGGCAGAATGGTGGGGTCAGGTTCTTTCCTTTTTCCATTTATCTGCTCTTTGAATAGCTTCTCAGTTTTTGCTCTCTGACATGAAATATGGATTTTTTCCATATATTGCATTCTCAAAAGTTAACCTTTCTTGGTCATTCTTGCCTATACTATCAACATTGTCTCATTTTCATGATACTGCTCTGGTAGTGACCTGCTGGTAAAAAGAATTCTCAGAAACAGAAATAAACTCAGCAGGAACATTGTGACTTAGGGTGTGTTTTCTCCAAATACCAAAAAAGGCAGTGAACAATGCATAGCAAACATTTGTCTGACACTGTGTTACTGAGGAGATTTCTGTGAAGACATCTCAAATTCACTTTAAGTCTCATTCTTTTTACAGCTGGAGTTTCTCCTTTTGTTAGCCATCCAAAAAACATATACAGAGAGGGTGTTGTGATTGTTGAAAAGGATATGGTTAATGTTCTAAAGAGAGCTAGCTGCATGGCTGTGAAGAACAGCTAACTCCTGAGCCTGACCTGTGACACCTGAGGAGAAATGATTCTGCACTTTGCCCTTCACCCTTTCCTTCCTCTTGTGACTGTGGTGACTTCTCCTTGATGTGGTAAAAAAACAACACAAAAACCACCACGATACAAGCACATAAGAAAGTATTTATTTTGAAACAGTCCAGACTGCAAGCTAACAATTTTGGCCTCTAATTTTATACCACTGTCTTAATTCTTTGTTTTGTAACTAGACACTTTTTATGGGCTTTTAATTGTGGTTTGTTTTGTTTAGTTTTGGGTTGGGATTTTTTGTTTGTCTTTAGTGCATTGCTAGTTGTTCAGTAATCGTGAGTAATACTCTAAAAATAATCCTTAGGGTTGAACTTTAGAGAGGCAAGTTCATTAAGCAGGGAAAAGATTTGGAATTTCCAGGAGATTTTGGTAAAGTCTGGGTGAAAAAGAGATGAGCAGTGAGAGTCACCACTGTGATGGCTAAGCATTCTGGATTAATTTATTGATTTATATCATTTATTCCTTGCCAAAAAGAGAAAAAGTGACCAAGGCTATTCAGTAGCAGGTTTTTAGCAGCAAATAATTTGACCATGTATACAATAAAGTTTGCACTCAGACTCCTGAAGCTGCTCTTAAGTGTGAGCAGCACTAACAGAGGATTCCATCAGAACTTATGCTGCTGTTGCCAGAAAAAGCTCTATCACTTTATCAGGAACATTATGGTACTTTTAAACTCCTGGATGAGCATTTGGGGACCTTGGGGGGCTTAAAGAAGGAAAAAATTACTTTCTGTGCTCACCAGGCCCTGCCCCATGGGCTGATATCATTGTGTCTTCCAGCATACCAAATAATTAGTTACTCTTTTTCTTTGTATTTTCTTCTTAAATTGTCCTAAGACATACATTTTTCTTTCAAACATTTGAATTTAATAACATCCAGTATTTTGTGGCAGGCAGTAATTAACATAATAATAGCCTTTATTTGTTTGAATCTGTTAAATATATTCAGGAATTACAAATCTAAATTATTGCAATTCTTGGCTTAAATGTTCCCTGTGACTGTGCTGACACGAATCCAGCTTAGCTCTTGGCTTAATTAGTTAATGAATTTCTATTTCAGTTAACCAATTAACTTTATGCAGTTAATTGCTTCAGTCTTGAAGGTTTTCTAAAAATTTCCAGTTAGCTGAGGAAAATATTACTGGTTAAAGTTAGAGCATAAATAGCACTTTAGTCCTTCAGGTCCTCTTGACAGCTGTGCCATGCAGGGCTGCAGAGAGCATGTGAGATGCATTGCTAAGTTAATTGTGAGCTCTGTTGAAGATGGAGACCAAGGGTTTGTGGCTTTGAAGCAGAAGGTTTGAAGGGTTTTTTCCCCTGTTAACAATGATGTCCTACAGCTGTAAAATTCATGTGGTTATGCCCCTGTGTTCACTCAGCAGGATGGTGAGAGAGAAATGTGGGCTGGGGAGTGTCTTCAGAAAAGCCCATTTCAAGCATTAAAGGGCTGGGTGGAACTGGGATCTCTGGAGCTTTGCTGCCAAGGGTGCCTGCCCACTGCAGAATTCAAGAAGAATGCCAAGCAGGCCAATGGATCCTGGGGGCATCAGGAGAAGTGTGGCCAGCAGGGCAAGGGAGGTTCTCCTCCCCCTCTACTCTGCACTGGTGAGACCCCACCTGGAATACTGTGTCCAGTGCTGGGCACCCCAGTTCAGAAAAGACAGAGATTTACTGGAGAGAGTCCAGTGCAGGGCACCAAGATGCTGAAGGGAGTGGAGATCTCCCTGCTGAGGAGAGGCTGAGAGAGCTGGGGCTCTTTAGCCTGGAGAAGAGGAGACTGAGGGGGGAGCTCAGCAGTGTCTGTCAAGATGTTCAGGGCAGTGTAGGGAGGATGGAGCCAGACTCTGCTCAGTGCCATCCAGTGACAGGACAAGAGGCAATGGGAGTCAGTTGGAGCACAAGAGGTTGAGGGGAAACACAAGGACAAACTTGTTCCCAGTGAGGGTGGCAGAGCCTGGCAGGGGCTGCCCAGGGGGGTTGTGGAGTCTCCTGCTCTGGAGACATTCCAGCCCCCCCTGGATCTGTTCCTGGGTGACTTGGTCTAGGTGCCCCTGCTCTGGCAGGGGGTTGGACTGGATGATCTTCTAGGTCCCTTCCAACCCCTGACACTCTGTGATTCTGTGAATTCTCCTGGCAAGGTTTTTGGCCCTGACTGTGCATGTGGGCACAACAGTCGCCTGTGCTGCTCCAGGCCTGCTCTGGGTCCCCTCACAGAGGCAGCATGGAGCAGGGGCTGTTGCTCCCACTCAGCCTTGTGCTAATTCCTGTGCCTGTCAGACTGCCTGCCCTAAGCTGGCCCCGAGTCTGGGTACCAGCAGTGGAGTAACCACAACAGAGAGGAGCTCAGGATGAAACAATTTACTCAGCTTCTTGGGCACGTTGTCACTGAGCAGCTGCACAACCCGGGGAGTTTCTGGTTAGAAAGGAATTTTAAAATATTTGAACAAATAATGGTATTTTTTAAAAGCAAATCTGCACCAGGACTTGAGTTTCCTTTGACCTAGATGCTCCACTTGCCAGTCAGCTCTGTTCAGCATCTTAGAACTTTCCATCCATTTGAAGTTACCACTGGAACTATAGTTGCTTGCATTAAGTGCTTAATAATTCAGCTTTCTGTGCTTTATATACTATGCTTTATATCATTTTACTTACACAAGGTGATGCTTTGCAGATCTTCATTGAAGAGATGAGCAAAGGACTAAGCCTAAATATGTAGGCACTGGGAGAACCAGTGTTCCCAACTCCTGGAAAAGCACTTGTGCTTGGGAACATGTTCTCCATGTGCATCTGGTCAAGCTGCCTGCTGCCTTTGCTTTGTGCCCCTATATGTATCCACATCATTCCCTAAAGCACTTCCACATGTACATCTTGCATGAGGCTGTGATGAACTCCTGGCACCATGGATCACACTGCTGGTGACTGACAGTGCTGACAAGTGGGAGAAAATGGACTTTGTAGGGTCTGATGGGTTTTTGGAGGGGCTTTTCTAGCAGCAAGTGTCAAACTGTACTGCCTATGCTGATGGAAAGGAGTACTGCAAAAATGCCACGCATATATAAGTCTATAGATCACCACTGTTTTAATCCTCTTTCTTCAAGTATTTTTCATCCAGTGTAGCCAAGAGCAAGTGCAAGTTGCCAGAAAAACACTGTTTAGATTTAAGGATTAGAAGTCTGGATTTGGACAAATAGGTTGAGTGGTCAGGAAAGATAAATCTGAAGCCAGGCTGAGCTCAATTATCTGCAGATCTGTGATTCCTCTTCATCTTTCCCCACATCCCTGCCCTGGTGGGGTATTTTTCACCTAACCAAGTCCCATCCACTTGTGTCTGTTTAGAAAAGCACCTCAGGAATGTGGGGCTAGAGAACATTCTTCTCTTTTCAGCAGTGGTTGTTACAGCTGTGAAACACTGAAGCAGTGCCAGAGGATTCACAGATGTCTCCTTTCCTGTTGAGGTATTGGGAATGGGGAAGAAGAGGGTGGAGAGGGCTCCAAAATCTGACAAGACCATGGAGACACCATTCACCTGGGACCATTGGTGGCTCTCTTCCAGCTGAGAAGGGCATGCTTCCCCAGGGGCCAGCTTTGTGCTTCCCTATATGGAAAGTTAATGGTTATTTGGTTTTGGTTTTGTTTTTTTTTTAACAAGGAAAGATTTTAATTTATTTTTTTTAATCAGATGAAGCAGTTCCTACTCTCTAATTAATATCCAGGGAAGTTTCTTTGCTTTCAAAGGGTGGCATGTCTGGAATGTGTTTGTTTTGTTTACCTGATTACATGCTCACAAACCTAGCTAACACTGTCCTTTTAGACTGAAGGAGATATTATTTCCTTCTGGCTGCAAGTGCAACATGAGGCTTCTTTTCTCTCTTTTCCAGGAAAGAACTCAATTGATGATTATCATGCATGCAGGTGTATAGAGTCTTACTACAAAAACCTGCTTCTGCCTAATACATCTTTATTTCTTTTGGGTTTATTATCTGACTCAGTGAAATTCAAGTCAGGTGTTTCATAACCAAATACTGTCTTCCTCATTGCCCAGTGTCTGACAGATGTGAGACTGCATGTGAAAATGGAAGGTCAGTTTGACTGAGATGAAAATGATTCTAAAGGATGATAGGAATTACAGAGAAAGGAGGAGAAGGGGAGGCATCCAACAGAAAAGCAGGGGGCTATTGCTGCTCTTCTCATTTGTCAGCATGGACAGCATTCTCAGAATGTGTTTTTCCCAGGTTACCTTTAACAGGTTTTGTTAGAGTGCTTTTAACTCTTTTCCTACACAGCCTTGGAGTCATGGGATAAAATCCTGATTCACTGAAGTCAATGTGAATTTTCCTGCATTTTAGGTTTTCATCTCTGTGACTGTTCCACACAGGTTTGTTATACTAAATATCTTGCATCAGTTAGTAATCCTTGGTTGGCTTCCCACCTTTTGCTGTACCACAGACAATTGAAGAAAGCTTCAGCTGGTTCAGAGGCAGCAAGTCTGTTCTTCACTGGAGTAGACAAAATGAAACACATTCAAATCAGGGCTCCCAGATCCTGTCTGCTTGCCATTTTTTTCCTAAAGGCAGTCTGAGGGATGGCTTTCTAAAGCAGAAGTCCTAATTTGTCTGGCCACAGGCAACTGAGATCCTCTCTGCATTTCACTAACTTCAATTCACTCATGGTTTGTTCTTTTTGGCTGGGAAAAGTTTGTAGCAAAAGCCTAAAATGGGAGCTCTGCTGTCCTCCACGTTTCAGAAAACTTGTTTGGCTTTTAAACATGTCCTAAGCTTAACTTCTTTCATATAGAATTCCCCATCTCAAATACCCTTATTAAAGCTGCATTCTTAAAGTGCAACTATTGCACAGTAAGTATGAGTGTGCCCTAGCACTGTCATGGCAAAATACCAGCACATTCCTGTTGCATACACTCAAATATTTTGGGAAAGGGTCCTTTCATATTCTAGTAAACACCTCTGATATTTCAGTGATACAACAAAACGTGGTTTTTAAAAAGAAGAGGAGAGCAGGTGTGAGGAGGAACTGGTAGAAAAGCAGAGTGAGATCACAGATCCCAGGCTGGCAGGGGTTGGAAGGGACCCTGGAGATCTTGGAGTCCAACCCCATGGAATAGAATCTGATCCAGCACAGGGCACAGGAACAGCCAGGGGGGCTGGAAACTCTCCAGAGCAGGAGACTCCACAACCTCCCTGGGGAGCCCCTGCCAGGCTCTGCCACTCTCCCAGTGCAGAAGTTCCTCCTCATGCTGAGCTGGAACCTCCTGTGCTCCAGCTTCCAGCCACTGCCCTTGTGCTGTCCCAGGGCACAGTGAGCAGAGGCTGCCCCTCCTCCTGACACTCCCCCTCAGCTCTGGATCCCCATGGATTCCAGCCCCTCTCAGGCTGCTCTGCTCCAGACTAAAGACCCCGGGCTCTCAGCCTGTCCTCAGCAGACCCCTGTTCAGTCCCTTCAGCATCCTTGGAGCCTCCCTTGGACTCTCTGCAGCAGCTCCTTGTCCCTCTGGAGCTGGGGGCCCAGCACTGGCTGCAATATTCCAGGGGAGGTGTCAGCAGGGCAGGGTAGAGGGGGAGCAGCAGCTCCCTGGATCTGCTGGACACTTGCCTCCTAATACACCCCTCCCTTGTGGACACCACTTGCCATTTGGTGCAACCTGATCTCATTGCCAGAGTGAAACCACTTGCCACACTGAAGTCTCCTTTTTAGCTGTGAAAATCAATCCTCTTGTTTGGTGAGATGCTCTTCAGAAAAGCTGTCAGCATCATCACAGGAAAGTGCCCTTTGTCTCTGTCAGGTACCACAGAATTTTAACTACAGCTGCTACAGAGGCCAAGCTCTGCCTTCCATCTCCCTTTAATTAACCTCTAAGGCATATTCACAGCAGGGCTTTCTTTGCTAGTTGGTTTTAATTGAATTTAATTTTAGATTTTTATGTGTCAAGCGCTATTGATTTGAAATAAAATCCAGAGATGCTTAGCTGATGGTATTATGTCTATTCCCACGAATAAATAATTCAGGAAACCAACCCATCAGGTCTCATATTCTGCCTTGGGCATAGGTTAATAAGTGTTGCAAGGAAGAGGATACCCACCCGTGCTGTAGGTGGCCAACTGTGCCTTGTCAGATATGGTGGAGAAATCCCTTTCAGGCCTCTGAGATGGTCAGTTTACATCTCATAGCATGAAATTGGAATTATCTTTCCTTTCCCATGCATAACTGCAAAGCTGCTAGATTTAATCTCCTATTTTAAGCCACCTGCCCTATATCCTGCCTAATTAGAGACACAGCAAAGATGAATGAGAGTGTTTATAAGCAGGCAAATGAGACAAATTGGTGGGAAAAGGTTTTAAAATAAGCTTAACCTAATCATCCTGTTATGGCTTCATTTGTGCTTCTGGCAGGATAGCCAGGCAAAGCAGGAGGTGAGCTGTGACCAGCAGAAAAATCTTCTCTGTAGGAAGTGCCATAGGAAGGTTTTGACAGCTCTGAGTGGTTTATCAAGCTTGTTCTCACTGTCATTTGGAAAGCTGACTTGGCACATGCAAGGGGTCCATTTTGGACCCTTTATGTGGGTTAGGTTTACCTAAAAGCTTTCTCGTGGGTGGTTTTAATGTTTTCATGTGGGTGGGGGTTTTGAAGGTTTTTCCTTCAGTTTTGCTGTTGTGTCCCAAATCTCACAGGGCATCCAAGATATCTGGGGTGTTCCCAGTCTTCAAGATCTCCAATCTATAATTGATTATATCAATTTTTTAGTAGCTGTCTGTGGTTTAAAGTAGCAATCCAAGGTAAAGGCAAATCTGCTCCTCTCCTGTCCATCCCCATAAGCACTTCCCTGTATATGAAGGGCCCATACAGCACCCTTGCTCTCTCAGGTGTGACAAATGGTCCTGTGTAAAGCAATTAATTTCTGTTCATTACTATAAGCCTCCTTTTTCCTTCAGTCTTCACAGCACAGGAAGGAATCAGCCACTCACATTGCTGGTGACTTGCACTTACAACAAGCAATGCAACCTATTTCAGGAGGTCTCTACATTCCCTCCCTGGGAGGTGGAGCAGCAAGAGCAAGAGGACTACCAGGTGCCAGCAGTACCAGTGCTGATAAGGGCTTGGGGCACGACAATAGCAGCTCATGGCAATACCCCCACTCACCCCTGGCTCCTGCTCCCCTCCACCCTGGCAACACTTGGCTGCTGAGGATTGTTGTACCCCGGGTCATTGCAACAGCAGAGCAAAGAGCAAACCTGTGGGAAGTGAGGTGAGCTTAGGAGGAAGTACTTGTGCTTACACAGGAATATGTGTTTATCCATCTCAAATATTTACCAGTGAGTGCTTAAGCTTATGTAGGAGTACATGGAGTAAGAGGCTGTTGAGGATGGTGGATACCAAGGCAGCAAGGAAAAAGTTTGCTAAGTTCATTTCCTAATCGAAGAGATTGGCACCTTACATTTTCAAATTGCAGTGTAAACATTTGATTCTCACTGCACCCTGGTTTACAGTTAGTGAAATGAAGAAAGAGTTCTTTGCTGTGCAGGAAGGCAAGAGTAGATCTGAGGTTAAAATCTGAGTGTCTGGTTCCTACCCTTAAGATTAAGTCCTTCTGATGGGATTTAAGAAGTTTCACTTGCACAAGATGTGTATTGGCTAATTCTTCTCAAAGCACAAGTTCTCAAACTTTCAGAAGAAGGCATTGCTGGACTTTGTAAGAAGTTACTAAATCTTTGCTGCTCCTGTAAGGCTCAGTTAGGTGACAGCCTCATTCATACTCCAAGTAGCAATGTGTTTTTGCAAGTAAGGACCTTAAAACAAGTCAAAACCTAGTAATGGACTGAGGCATGGACTGTCAAAGGTTTGCTTTTGGAGAAGGAGGAGTCACAGAATCAGAGAGTGTCAGGGGCTGGAAGGGACCTGGAAGATCATCTAGTCCAACCCCCTGCCAGAGCAGGGGCACCTAGACCAAGTCACCCAGGAACAGATCCAGGGGGGGCTGGAATGTCTCCAGAGCAGGAGACTCCACAACCCCCCTGGGCAGCCCCTGCCAGGCTCTGCCACCCTCCCTGGGAACAAGTTTTTCCTTGTGTTTCCCCTCAACCTCTTGTGCTCCAACTGCCTCCCATTGCCTCTTGTCCTGGCACTGGATGACATTGAATGAGTCAATATGCAAGAAAACCCCCTGTGCTCTGTTTTCAGACATCATGGATTTAACTGAGGTTCAAAAGCCCATCTTTGTCATTCTGCTCCTCTGTTGATGTCTATGTGGTTCTTCTCAGTTGTGCTGACTTTTCAGCCCATTGTTCATGAAAAAAAAACAACAACCAGGATCTCTGAAAGGATATTTTTTATCATAGCAAGGTGTTGTCCT
Source organism: Ceyx cyanopectus (assembly GCA_013401355.1). NCBI lineage: Eukaryota > Metazoa > Chordata > Aves > Coraciiformes > Alcedinidae > Ceyx > Ceyx cyanopectus. Next base: position 20,960 of record VYZU01089765.1, read on the forward strand.
CAAAGGGTTACATAGACTTTCAGTGATTTCAAGATTTGCTGTGGATACAGAAAGCTTTTCCACAAAAAGGCTCTTGGACTGCATGGCATTGAAGACTATACCACTTGGCCTGGTTTCCAAAGGCAAAGATGATTTGCTAACAAATACATAGAAGATACAGAGAAGAATAACCAAGCTATCACTTAAGGGTCGTTCTGTAATCAGAGAACTACAAAAATCCCAATAACAAAGGGATTTGTCAGATTCTATGTGTTAATTAGGCTGTGTTTTGTAGTTCCCACTACTTGCATCACAAATTCTCACTTTACAAGAGGCCCAGAAATTCACTGAAACCATTAGCAGCAAAGATCTGATTGCAAAATTGAAATACAGTATGCAGACATTTCAGCCCATCATTATTGATATTTCATTCATCTTGCAGCACTCCTTTAACTCACCTGAGCTCTGGTTAGTTTGATCTCTAAACAGCCATTTCAACATATCAACAGGTGATATCCCTGGCCAGGATTCCTATCTGGTTTTTGAGGCAAGAAATTCACATTGAGTGGTTCCCTTTATCAGCTGCATGCAAACAATGTGCTGTCTTGTCTGCCTTCACAATTTCCTTCACCTCTTCTATTTCTTTGTCTCTCACTGCTATTCATATTTCAATCTAGAATACTTTTAACCAGGAACATTTTTTACTTATGAAATACCACAGGGATTTTTGTCAACATTTCCCATCTATGGAAGTTACATTTTTTTTATGGGCAAAGGAAATTTAACTGTGGCGCTGGAAATAGTAACTGCTGGGACATAAAAAAGATGTTCCTTATCTTCACAGTCCTTGCAGCAGATGCAGGCACTGAATTTAAAGTCATGCCAGGGTTAAAGATCTTGTGTAAATGCTCAGAGACTTGTATGTTTTGGTTCCAGAACCATGATGTACCGGATCAACAGTGGTCTGTATAGTGTTTAAAAGCTTTTCCATATGACTAGGAAGTCAGGAGTTGATAAATTTCCTCAGTGTTTATAATTAAAACTCAGAAGAAGATATTAAACAATTACTGGTTTCTATGTTGTGGTCAATATTAAGATTTATTGACTTGAAAACCAATATTGACTGAGGGGAAACTGATTTTTCCCCTAAGGCCTACCAAGTCTGGCTGCTGACTGAAAACAGAAGGTTGCATGGTATAAACATCCAATTTTCCACCTTTTTTCAAGGCTAGGATCTCATTTCTTTGACTTTCAGAATGATTCCAAAGTTTATGATGCTCTTTGTTACAATGCTTTACAGAAATTATCATGACAATGATGCTTTAAAGAGTGTTTTAATTGTGGCTATGCCCCTTTGACATCCAATTGTTGGTGCTGTGTGGTGTTTATGAAAAGTATGGTGACTTTTGGGACATGGCCACATGTCCTGGGAAGCAAGAAAATGCAGCTGAACTTATTCCAGGTCATCACTACTCTTGCTTTTGTGATAGAAATTTTATCATTTTAAAACTTCAGGTGCCTGAAAGAACAGAGTTTGAGCCAGGAAAATCAGAGATCAGAGCCTGATCTCATAACCAATGTACATGACTATCACTCCTACATATTTCTGCCTGCTTCTGACTGTTGCCTGAGTTCTATCCATTGCTAAAGATCTGAACACTGTTATTTTTTTAACCATCTCTATGAAATTAATCTCTTGCAGATGCTGGTTTGAGGCCGGCAACATCCTTCATTTTCAAGCTTAAGGTACTAATAAAATTCTTAAGTCTTTTTTTTCCATTCAGATGTGAGAAAGACTTCCAGTTTGACATGAATTGACTCTTTAATTCATCTTTTATCAGTGGTGAGAGAGGGGCTAGTTCACCTCTCAGGGCTTTAGACAGAATTATGTTTCACAAAGTGGCCCAATAAGCCACTCAACAATTAGACCCAGAGAAGTAGTTTACACAGGATTTTTTGATGCCTCCCTTCCTTGGCAGTTCAGAGCCTGTCAAATTAAACAGTCAGACTGAATTCAGGCTTTTTGTTGTCTCGGTTGTGAGCTGAGTGTGGAATGACCAAGAGAGGATTTCTATGCTTTTGTGCAAAAGGAACAGAAAGGATTTTTGTGATGAGCCAACTGCAAGAAACCCAGCTCTGTCTGAATATTAATGGTACTTCTGAAAGCTGGCAAAGAGACATGTGTTTTAGTTGTCAAGGCTTACACTGATTTTGTCCTTTCTTGTAGCATTTGTTGCATGCTTTGAATGGGAATGTTCTGCAAGTGCAGTGCTGCCTTACTTGTTGTTTTGGCTCAGGAAAATGCATTGTGGTGTTTCCAGAAAACAGTATTAGCTTCTTACAGAGTCTACCAGAAACTGGTTGCCTCCATGTTAGAAATTTTAATTGTTCTCTTATATATCTTGTAAACACAAGTGCTGTCTCTCTGTGCAGTATTCCAAGACAAAAGTGTGAAACAATCCCTCTTTTTTTTTGGTTGCCCCTTTGTTTTCCCTGTTTGCAGTACAGGTGTGTCAGTGATGGAAGGACATGTTTAAGGGTCTGTGGTGCTGCTGGAAAAAAAAGATCCCTGCCAGGGCTGTTCAAAAAGTGAATCTTTAGCCTGACTGTAACAATAAATACCACCAGAGAGAACATGCAAGAATTTATCCAAAGGTCACATTCACCCAGAAAAAAAAAAAAGCAAGAAGCTTGCAGCTGTGTTACAATTAAAGAGAGTCAGAGAGCCATAATATGTGAGATTTTATTCACTCTTGAGTAAAATATGAGCTGTTTGTCTAACAGCACCAGCTGAGGGAAGCTAGTGTCAGACTGCCTTGAGGCTGTCATATATATTTCCAGTGGGTTTTCAGCATTCAGGAAGAATCTCCTCTTTGCTGCATTTCTAACACATCCTAAGTTCCTGTGATGCCCAGGAGGAGATCTTCCTGGATGAAACATATTGGGAACAGCCCAAACAAATGACTGAGGTCAAAGGCATGTCCCAAAAATGGAAGTAGCCCAAAGGAATCACTCACCTCCTCACTTGAATGTGCTTAACACACAGTGGCCAGCCTGTGATGCAAAAAGCATTTTATCTGCAGCAAGAGGTAGGTGCTTGGGCTTCACTGAAAACTCTTGTATGAGATTTTATGCACATGTGTAAGGATGTGGACATGTAGTTCAGTGTGTGACATCTCTGTGGCTATTCTTGTTAACCTGCTTCTCCTTTCATTGATAAGATTTTAAAGTCAGGAATATGCCATGACTTTAATATTGATTTAATTGGAGAACTAGGAGTTTTGCCTTGAGTGGCATAGGTTGCACTGTAGCCCGTGGTTGTATGACGTCTGTCTGGGTCTCTTTCTAGCAGAGAGTGTGGGGTTTCTCATGGCTTATCAGTAGCAGACCTGGCTCTCTGAGCTCTGCCAAGGTGCCTCAGGCTTTCAGGGCCACATGCTGGTGTTCTCAGCAATGGCAGTCCACAAAAGATGCTGTGGAAAAACATTGTGGTGGCACAGAGTGGCTTGGGGAGTTGTACTGAATGTTCCTTGGGAAGCAATTGTAGCTATTGCTGCATCTGCAGGCAGTAAACAAATTAATCTTCTGACATTTGTGTTGCAGAAAACACCAGAGAAGAGCCATGAGAAAGTTTCATATAATTGTAATTGCCCTTTGTAATTTCCCACCCAGAACTCATGTAATTATTTATCAGAGGACTCCACACCAGAGGTGCACGTGATGGGTGAGAGGGAGAGAAGATGTGCTGGGGTCTCCTCCTGGGTTTCCAGTGAGAGCTGGTTTCTCTGAAAACACTGGCATGTTTTTGCTCTGTAATCTAGAGAAGCTTCAAGTGATCACCTCGTGAGAAGTGGACCCCATTGGGGACTACACAACAGATTATAGGCAAATACTTTGGCAGCCCAGCAAGAACTCATTAGCAGATTATGTATTTGCAACCAGTGGGATTAGAAGTGACCTTGCTGGTGGTTTGGCACATTTCTGAACCTGCTTTTTGTCTCTGTGAGTCCACATGATTTTTACATTGACTCCATCTGGAGAGTCACATAAGTGTTTGTGGGTTGTTGTAAGAGATGGACTTCCAAGTGTGATAGCCTTTGAGTATGGCAAGATGTCAGGAATCACAACCTGAGCAGAGAGGAAAACACCCAAGATTGAACTGGTGTCATGTTTCTGTTTTATTTCTGAAAAACCTGAGTCTATTTTCAAACTGCACAAGATAAATTAACTTAATACACTTAAGCACAAGATAAATTAACTTAATACACTTAGTGATAGACTCAGCTGTAGCCCACTTAGACACAGGAGAAGAGCAGAGTCCCATTACAAGGAGGTAATCCCTTTTCTTAGAGTGCTCTGTCACATGTGAACCAGTCCAGGAATACCTCAGTTAAAGTCTTAACATGTGAGTGTTCAAGATAAAGCCTCCACAGTGAGAGAGAAGCCCTCTTTGGCAGGTGCCTCTGTAGACTCTGACTCCACCAACCTTATATTGTAGGTCTGATGACCAGGATGGTGAGGGTAGCATGAGATTTCAGAGTCCCTAGAAGTTGGGGAGACAGTGCAGTGCTGAGGGGAGCTGCTGGATGCTTGATCTGCAACTCCCAAGTGTTTGCCACTTAGCTAATCTCTGCAGACTGCATTTTCTGACTCACATGCTGTGTGATTCCTCTGAAACATCAATAAAAGTGGATTTAGAATGAAAATGTTCAGTTCTGCCATGTGGTCTTTTATAGTGCCATGGGTTTTCCTACACAGGTTTCTGGGAAAAGAGCTGCTCCAAGAGGTGTTTGCTTCATATCATAGGAATTTGCATTCCAACCAGAACATTTCCAGCTACCAGTTGGAAGTTCCCTGGAGATAAGCCTGTGAGTGTGGCTGACAATGCAGGTCTGTCAATGGAGAAATGTCTTTCAGCTGTTGCTGTGTGAATGCATCTTCACAGGGCCTGGCCCTTTGTGCTGCTCAGAGAATGAGGACCACGTGTTGCTGGTTGTTCCTGGCTCCAGGGGATGCTCCCACCACAAGCCTGTGGCAGGGCAATTTCTGTAGCTGTCCTCCACATCAGCTCAGGGTCAGACCTTGATGGCAGGATTTTCATCTGGCTCACTGCAGGTGAGATGATTTGCTTGAGCCCACCCCAGGAAATTGAATGTGGGAGCTCACATGTCTATTCAAGATGAATAGAGAAGTGTTTTTTAACTGTGTTTTAAAAGATTTGAAGCCCAGACTGCTGTGCTACTGTGTGGAATGAAGGCTTCTGCTACAAACAGACCTATTTTGTTGGGTAATACAATGACATTAACAATAATTTTAGATAATTATAACAGTGAAGAAGCATTGCTCCTAGACAAGTTCCTATTTTCAGCCTTTAACATAGCATTTCTTTATTTGTTTCATGAGTGGAAAAACATCTTTGGGTCACTTCATTGCACAGAAAATAGGAAAAAAAGAAAATATGTGCTGGGATTGTCATCATGACTGATGGAGTCCAGTCAGTTTAATAGACTTTTCACAAAGTTGCTGGAAAACTGCTGCCTATTTATTTCAGATTATAAAATGGGACAGTACTTGTTTCTTCTGTTGTCAAGACAAACTCTCCATTTGGAATGTCACCCTTCATGACTCTGTTTTTGACCTGGATATCTCAGGCCTGATTAATCTAAAATGCTGTGACCAAGACTTTGGGCCAGGAGGGTGTTTGCATAGAAAATCTGGTAAATACCAGATGAGTAATATGGGTCTAGTGATGAGGCAGGAGCATCTTCCACCTCTGTGTGTATTCCCCAGTGCTTTTAGAAGACAGAGGTGGCAGACTCTGCACCACAGTTGCCTTTGCAGAGGGTTGGCATTTGGAAACACTGGATGCCTCATGTCTGGGTGCTCCAGAGAGCATGAGGCACCCCTAGGAAGCATGTATATCCCAGAACCATGATTTATAAATTACTCTGTGGTCACAGGGTGTGAACTATACATTTTGTTCATCCTCAGGAATGCACTGGAAGTAAAAATAAAGAATGAGAGGGAAGCTCTGCCTACCACACAGAGGTGGTTTGAGGTGTAGGCTTGATAGCAATGAAGCAGCTTGAGAGCCAGAGGGGTGGGGAGGATGGTAGCTGGGGTCAGAGCCAGCTCTGGTGTTCTCCCCTTGCTGAAGACATCACTTGTGTGTTACGTGGGACAAATCACCAAACTGCCACCATTCCCATGCCTCCCCAACACTGGGTCCCTAAGGAGAAGGTAGAGATTCCTTGGTTGGATCTGCCTTAAACTTGCAAATAACAAACTGAAACACATCATAATTTCTCTCTTCCATCCCCAGATGTGACATCTGCCTGTCAGTGCAAAGAACCAACTGCCTCTGTTTTGAATCAAGCCTGGGGCTGAAAGCTGTTTGCAGTCAGTGTGAAGTATTCAAGTTGCATTCAATGACACCATGACTTCCCTCTGTTATTAGACATTGGTGGAAATAGTTAAGAGCAAAGCAGTATCCTCAGCAGAAGCTGTGTAAAGATGCTGGAGTCTTTCACCACCTGTACAGCAGAATTATTGTCAGTTCTCAGTGGAAATACTTTGCTTTGCTTCATTTCTTATTAAATAGGACACTTTGATGCCAGCACTGTCACCCTGGCAGTGTTTTGGAAATAGAGAATTTCAGATTTTTTTGCAAGTTCAAAAACACACAAGCTGCAGAGGCTGACCAGAAAACATACAGGGAAAACCAGTAACTTTGACTTTAAAAATATTTACTATATTAACACATGAGTGTACTTAGGCTTTGAGGCTGTAAATATTTTTTGCAGTGAATTGACTTGTGCTAATTTTGGAATCTTCAAATTACCCATGTACTTGTGTGTGAAATGAAGCATGAAAACAGATCATGGGAAAATGAAAAACATCTGAGGGTTACCTGTTCATCTTGAGCATTCAGGGCTTCTTGATAGTGTTTTTGATTGCCATAAACCCACCAAGTGGTGGACTAGCTTTTACCCCCATGGAGTTCATGCTGCAGTGTGTTTGTGGGTGACCTCTTCCCTCCCTGCCTTGTAGTTTGCAATCTTTTGGAGCACACCAGCAATGGATTTCTGATGTCCTCAGTTTTTGGATTCTATCTGAATGTGAGGAGAAGGGAGAAGAGCATTTTCTGAGGTGGGAATGGGAAGCAAGAAAGGGCCAGGAGGACTCTTGTCTGACAAAAGCAGTCAAAGCCTGAGTCCCTGCCAAGCCTCCCAAACAAACCAACTGGCTGCCTTGCTGGAAGATGCTTTGACCCATCTTCTTGGTGCTGCTGGGCCAAGCTGCTCCACAGCTGGGTGACAAGGGGCTGAATCCAGCCCTGTGATCAGGCAGACTCATGGGCTCCACTGTCCCCAGAGCAGAGGTTCAACCTTCCTGTCCTTCACAGCTCTTCTTGTTCTTCTTACTACTATACTTCTAAAATGTCAGGGTTCAAAGCAGAGTTGGGAAAAGTTTTATGTGATTTCTGAAGATGGATACAGTCTCTGTGAAGGACCATGTGCAGGAGGATTAGGGGGAACAATCTCATCAATGTCACTGGTGAGACTGTGATTGTGTGTGATATTATTCCACTGCTGAAAAGAAAATGTACTATTTGGCTGCAGAGCCAAATTTGGGGCTAGGAAAATTGGGTAGAGATCCTTGCCTGGGGCTCTCTGCAGAGCTCCACTCTTTCTAGTGAAACTGGACAGATTTATGGCTGTGTCTGGAAAGTCGAGTGGCCCAGCAAGGATCCAGATCCAGAGGCAAATGTCCTTAAAATGGAGTGTTCCATTGTGTGCACGCAGGGATGTGTATATGGGGGATGGAAAATTAGTTTAGTTTGTTACTAAATTGGACCAGATGTCGGGTCTGGAACTGGAGATGTTGGTTCTTCTCCTTGTCTTGTGGGAACAATGAAACACTCTAATTTCTACTGGCAAGTTGGATCTGGTGTGTGGCTTAGGTCTCAGCTTTGTTAGCCTCTGAGCTCTGAGATTTACCCAAACTGAAACACAATTCCAATGTTATGCTCTCAATAAACTGAAATGGAAATAGATTTTGGTAACAAATGTTGATTCTGCTATGGACAGGAACCTTTCAAAGTCCCTTGTATGTTAATACTGGTGTTCTAAATGGATCAGACTGTGTGGGCAGCTCAAGATCATGCATCAAAAAGCTTATCCTATGTGTGTTAGAAATGAAAATGAGATTTGTTTATTTTAAAGACTTAATCCTCCTACTCACTATGTTGATATATGGCTAAGGAAAATCCTTTATGAAACAAAACCAGCATACAAGAGAGTAACTAATGAACATGCATTCTGAAAGAGAACATTTTATTCTCCCCAAGTAATTCATGCCATTTTATGGTTTATTTGAAATGAAGTAGTCAGTCCTGGTGGGATAGTGAGCACCTTGGCCTGTGTGTTCAATTGCATCCGTGGAGAAAAGAATCAGCTCTTTCTGGAGAAGTCAGTGAGTGTGAGAGAACTTTTTCAGAGATGGTTTGTGTAGGATGAGATGTCTGAAGCAGCTGGTGCTGGCCAGCCATACCTGGCATTACAAACAGAATTTTACCCTGGCCTTCAACAGGGACAGGATTATACCAATACCAAGTGTTTCTGGAAAATCTTAACCATGAAAGAGCTTTCTTTTCTCAAGCCAGGCTGTGTCCTCCTGTAACAAGCTTTTTGGGAGAAGAGAGAAGCTGGCCTGAGGTTAACCACCACGTGCCCAGCTGGGACCTGCTCAAGAGATGGTGAATGTAAAAATGATTAAAATATACTCCTCATCCAAAGCTACAACTATTTGCTTAATAGCCAAACACCTCAACAATGTCTTAGAAATACGAGTAATTTCCAAGTCCTAGCTTCCCTTTTGATTTAACCATAAAAAAAACCATCAAAAAACCTTACTCAAGCTATTTGTAATGCACAGCAATGCTTTTTATTGAGCATACACAACCAAGAAAGGTGTTTTTCTGTACTTCTGAGCACATCTGGAGACACCCATGCAAGTATATACCCAAGGAAGTTCTCTCTTCCCAATGTAAAATAAAGACCAAAGAATAACAGCATGTGGCCATAAAAAGTAATGTGACAGTTTGCATGAAGAACAAAGGGGGTGTGTGTGCATAATAGTCTGTTTTTCTGAGTTTAATTTCTAAACATTTAATTCTGACCTCCTCAAATCTTCCTGTGCTTTAACTTAAGTGCAGCCTTTTTGTCCCTTCCCATCATGAAAATTGTACAGTTTCTGTGAGATGACAAACAGGTGGTACTTTCATTCTGGCAGCAATGGCATTTTGGTGCAGGATGAAATAAACCTACCATTAAATAAGAAACTCACAGTGGTGTTGTGAAGCTTAATTTGTTTGGAAAATGCTTTGCAGTATTCAGATGAAAGGCACTTTGGATATTCAAAGTATTATTACTGCACAGCTGGTGGTCTACATGCTGCAGATGTTTCTTCCATGCTGTTGCATGGTTACATAAGTGGCTTCTTAGTGCAGATGTTCACGAGTGAGCATTCATAACCTCCTCTGCCTATGCTTTTGACAGAGATTTTATTGCTGCTTGACTTTTGATCTTGAAAAGAATATTCTTCTAAAGGTGAGGCTGGGGCTTTTTTCCTTCTTTTTTTCTTTTTTTTTTTTTCTTCTTTTTTTTTTTTGAGGTTAGGAACTGATATACAAGTGTGTGACCAACCCTGTTGGTTCAGCCTCCATCATGAATGACAGCATCTGTAGATATTTACTGTGGGCCTTTCTCTTCAGCCTCCATTTCCTTCTGTGGCTTTTACTCATTCCCAAAGTGTTTTAATCTTGGGACTCTGTCTCTTCAGTTAATGCTCCATCACCATCATTCTTTTCATGCAGACATGGGATCAAGAACTTGATTCTTTTTTCTGATAGCTGCTGCTACTACTTGTTACATAAAGGGATCTCCAAGAACTGCTCGCCTTGCCATTATCAATAATATAATCTCTCTGAGACAATTTCAAGACAAGATGAAATTCTAATTTCTGCATGTGTGGTGCTATTCTTTCCTTGTAAGTGGAGAGAGGTGAGGTCTGACTGCAGCTGACATCCACACAGAGTGTGCTGAACGTTCTCAAATCTCCATGGAGGTGCTGTATGACTTCATCAACCTATTTTTGGCAAGAAAACTGATGTTAGAATTCAAGTTGTTCTTGTTTTGCTGTAATTCCAGCAAACAGCAAGAAATCCAATGCAATCTGAGTAAACAAAAGTTTTGCACCATCCTGTGAGTAGAAAAAGAGAAAATCTATGCACACAAAGAGGAAAGTACAGCAGAATGCCACCAGTTCTGGTTAACATAGATCTTATTTACAAGATTCACATAGAAGACAGAGAGTATTTAGTACAATTTACTGGACTTTTCTTCTGAAGTATTTTGAAAAACAGGTATCTTAACAGCATGTTCAAGAGCCACCCTCTTGCAACTCAGAAAATAATGAGTTCAGGCCACATATCTGTAAGAGAGACTAAGAAAGCAGAAGGTTAAAGCTGATTCCATCCAGGCAAATAACTTCAGAAAGGAAGAAGAAATCTCATCACTTTCTGTAGCTCATTGTTCAGAATCTATCATGAATCAAAGCAGAAGATTTTGAATCAAATTAAGGCAGTCTTTACCCAGGCAAGTTAGAGCTGGTGGCGAGACACCTTGAGAAGACCTGGCAACATTGGGAGGTGAAATTCAACTTAAATTCACCTTCTTGCTTGAGGGCAGGAGGCTCTGCAGAGGGGCTGGCACAGGTTGGGTGATGGGCCCAGGCCAATTGTCTGAGGGACACTGAGGCCAAGGGTCGGGTCCTGCCCTTGGGTCACAACAACCCCCAGCAGCTGCAGGCTGGGGGAGCAGTGGCTGGACAGTGCCCAGCAGAAAAGGCCCTGGGGGTGCTGGTGCCACCCGGCTGGGCATGAGCCAGGGGGTGCCCAGGGGACAAGAAGCCCCCAGGAGCCTGGGCTGGCTCAGCAGCAGCGTGGGCAGCAGGAGCAGGGCAGGGCCCTTGTGCTGGGACCTGGGGAGGCCTCATCTCAGTGCTGGGCTCAGCTCTGGGCCCCTTATGCCAGGACAGAGCCTGAGGGGCTGAGAGAACAAGTGGTTTGAGGAGAGGCTGAGGGAGCTGGGCATGGGCAGTGTGGAGCAGAGGAGGCTGAGGGGGGAGCTCATTGCCCTCTCCAGCTCCTGCCAGGAGGGTGCAGAGAGGTGGGGGAGGCCTCTGCTCCTCAGGCACTGCTGCCAGAAGCAGGGGCTGGGCTGAAGCTGCAGCAGGGGAGGGTTCCATTGGCTCTGGGGAAGCAATTCTTTCTGGAGAGAGTGGGGAGGCCCTGGCCCAGGCTGCCCAGGGAGGGGGTGGAGTCCCCAGCCCTGGAGGGGTTTCAGAAAGGAGCTGCCATGGTGCTTCAGGACATGCTGTGGGGGAGGCAGGGAGGGAGGATTGGTGTTGTTGGAATGGTTGGGTATTTAGGGTTGTTGTTGCTTTAGCTTTGGTTGAACTTGGTGATCTGGGAGGTACTTTCCAACCAGGATTATTCTGTGATTCTGTGATTAAAGTCTTGATAATTTCCCCTGATATTTAAATATGCAATGATTTGCCAGTGCCCATTATATCTTCTGGAGACCCTAGCTACTTTTAATACACAGAACTGATATGGTTTATGGAGATAGGCAGAAGTTTTTTACAGTCCTGTGATACTACTGAAGTGTTTCTTCCTTTCTTTGAGCTCATCATGGTAGGCATAGTTTCATTCTACCTCTCTAACATCTCTGAACTGTAAGAACTGCTAGAGGTATGTGTAACAGGATTTACTCCACCTTATTTCCCTACTGTTGCCTGCTCCAAGGGGACAGATTTGCATTACTGCCACTTGTCCAGATCCCCATCATTTTTACTCTTGGACTGTTGGTACTACAGTTATTAATCTTCTTTCAGTGCATCCATTTCTAATATTCATGTGCCCTGCATGACTGAAATGGGAGAGGGAACAAGGGAGGAAGATAGGGTGAGCTTCTCATTTTCCCTCATTACTCCCATCTCCTCTGATTCATGACCCATACCTCCTCCCCTCTTCTGATATATCCCTTTGTTCATTCTGCTTAGGTATCTCAGCTGAAAGCTAGTCATTGTATGATGTATATCATCTCATTATGATTAATGTTGTTCATTTGTGATTTACTTGTTGCTCGGTACCAAAAGTTTCTTTTGCATGTGATAACAATTTTCTTAAATCACTGACCCCAGAATAGTGGCTGAAAATCAACCAGGCAGGGTTTTGCTCCTGCCACTTTGGCTGGAGATTGAAACAATTTGTACAGTAGCAACTGCTATGAATAAGCTGAGATTCCTTACTCATGTAATAAAACACAGACCATCCTAAGGGGATGTGGGAGTTGCATTCCAAAACTGCAAGTGACCAGAGCTTAATGGAAAACTTGAAAAGATTCTATTAAAACCCAATTTTCCTTTTATATATCATACACTCTGTTTTATGCTTTCTCTGCTCCCTCCTTTTTTCTTTACTGCTACAAAACCAGGATCTTTGTTTTGACAGAGCTAATCTGCTCATGCTTTCATACAGGCCCTCAGGCTCCCCACCTGTGGAAAGATCCATGGGAACAGAAAAACTGTGGAGCTGGTGCCACATGCTCACCTCAAAGGGAAGAAATCAGTGGCCTCCCAGAGGTATGGACTGTAAACATTGTGGTTCTCAGGGACCCTTGGAGAACAAGAACTAGGAATCCTGTGTGTAACCTGCAGCCACAGCTTTTCCTTCCATATTACCTCCTGGGGTTTCCCTCTCATGTCAGCTGGGCTTCTTCAGGAGATGTGTTGCTCAGGCTGCTTGGCTGCAGCTGTGCTGCCTCTTTTCTCAAAGACACACTCAGTACTGACAATTTCTGCACGAAAAACTGTGGTGAGAAAGGTTTAAAGTAGCTCGTGACCACTGCCAGGTTTGACAGCAAGCTTCCTAACAAACACATACAGCTCTGAGATCTCTCTGCTGCTTCTGTAGGGAGGCCAGGGAAGATTTTATGGAGTGAAAAGTGATGGGGAGAGGGGATAATGGTTTTGTGGCTCCATCAGACAGCACACTCAAGATGGCAAACATGGGGCCCAGATCTGCTCCATAGAGGAAAAAAAGAGGCAGAGTCAAATTTGGATGTATAGGATTTTGTATATGAGGTGAAGCCCAGATTTTATTTTAATGTCTTTGCCATGGATGAGCAGAAAAATAACCCGTGATTGTGACTGTTCTATGACAGGCAGGGTTTGCTCATGCTCTTGGCCACTATTTCTCTTTGAAGACTGCTGATTCACATCAGAGCTGTCTTTGTCTCTAGCCAAGTAAATGACTGTGCCCAAACCAACACACTGAAAGGTATGTCATGAAGGAGAACAAATCTTGTCTCTGTCTGCTGGTATCATCTCATCCCACCACACCCAGAATGAGGTCTGATTTTGGAATCCATGTGCCTTCCTGTGGCCCCCAGGCCAGGGTGATATGTTGTGGGGTTGCTATATCCAGTACAGGGAATTTTAATTCATTGTATTTCAATTCAGGAAGCTTGGATTTAATGTTCAGTTGTGTTCTGAAAGTGGCTGAACCCTTCAACACCTTCAAGTACAGCAGTGAAAATAAAAAAAAGGCTGATGACAGTTCTGAACCTTGGCTCCTGTGTTGTCAGCAGGAAAATCCCCATCCTTTTTACTGAGCCAGAATTTCATCTGCTGCAATTCCAGGCTCTGTGTGGTGTTTTGCAATTGGGATCTTGCACTCAGGAAGGTTGAAGAGCTGTGGTAGTGCCCAGGGTATCAATTCTGCAAAGCTTTAAGGATTCTTTCTGCATATGGAGGAGCCAGCTAAGCCAAACTGACCAGAGAGAGGAAATTATCTCTCTGTCTGCTGCCTGAGTCCTGGGTCAGGACATCACTGTTAGGGTGTCAGACAGGTTTATGCCTTCCAGTGGCCACACAGTCTTGAGAACATGCAGAGGTGCCTGAGGGAATGTCAGCAGGAACTCAGCATGAAAAGGTCATCCTCCCTGGAGCCAGAGGAACCAAGCTAGGATGGCAGTTTTACATTTGGGTGTTTGAATCCTGCATAAATCATGCTTTTTTTTGTGTGTGTGTGCCTATGTCTTTGTATGGGCCTGGGCCAGGACCACACAGGAACTGAGTGGGTTTTAAAAATTTTTCTTTTTAGGTAAGTTGGCTCTTATGCCACTTCTCCCAAGTCTGTTTTTAGCAGTTATCTTTGATGAAGAGCAAACAGGGAGAGCTCTGTGATGAAATGTGCAGTGAACATGGGACATTTGGGTCATGCTCAGTGAGCCTGACTCTGCAGAAACAGGATTTTGGCTCTTGGTTTGCAAAGGGAGCAAGATGAGGAAGAAAGCTCTTCTCTAAGTAGTGGTCTCTTGTCTTTTTTTTTTTCCCTTGCTCACTTTTTTTCAAAGTCCATTTGGAGGCAGCAACTTTTTAAATGCTCTGCAGCCACCTAGAGGAAAAATAGACTTGACTGAAGTTAATTTTATAGGGGTTAAGCCAGGGAGTGAGCTGTGCAGAGTTTAAGAATGTGAGATTCTAAACCAGTCAGCCTGTTTATTGTTGTATCACAAGACCTCCTTGGAAATCTATACAGTGAATCATCATCAAAAGCTGAAGATAGCTTCAGTTTACATTTACACTTGGGATTGTTTTCGTGCCTCATGTTCTCAGTGTGCTCTCTATTGGAGGGGACATGTTTTTATGACAGATAGCCCAGCAGGGCCACAATAGATTTCATCAGTAGAAAGGAGATGACCTGTTAAAAAGTTTTCTTTTAGATTTAAATCTTGTTTTATAGGTCTTTGCCATGCCTGTGGCAATGTGTCAGTGGGTCTTCATGGTTTATATTTCTGTAGGGCCATGACTTCGAAGCTTTCAGCATTTTTTATGTTCTATCTATTGTTTCTTATTGGTTTTTATGTTCTATTTTATGTTTCTAAGCTGCTGAGGAACCTGTGGCTTGTCTCAGGTGAGGACTGTTTTACAGGGTATGCTCATGGACTCTCTGCTAGACTTTCATATTTGAGCCCTCTAGTCTATTCCATATTCATTTGCACCACATGAATCACCACAGCAAAGTTTAAGTGTTGATTGAAAGTACCACTCAAATAGTATCAAGCTAGATATTAAAACATATCTGTCTTTTTGGAATTGAACTGGGCTGACTGGGTTTTCCTCTCTAGGTAAGGTAATGACAGTTCAGTCTCCACTTGTGCCCCAAGAACTGGAGACTGGGTGGACTCTTCTTTAAAAATCAAGTCTAGACATGGAGAAAAAAAAAAAGAGAAAAATGTATATCAATTACTGAATGCAAAAGCTCAAAACAATGATGGATTTTTCCACAGTAGCCATGCTAGAGGACACTGAAAATTCCATTCCAGTGGAGTGTCTGTTGTACATCAAGTTCACATTAGCAGTGTAGGGCTAAGCTGTGGGCACTCAGTTAATAGAAAAAATAAATACTAGTGTGGTATTGAGAAGATCCATTTAAACATCCTCCATTTCTTCTCCTCTCATGAGAAAGATTTGATCTACATGTGGCCAGCAATGTATGAATACTGCTGTGTCATGTCAGAACAGGATCTGGAATAGACAATATTACTGATGTAAGAAATTCAGAATGCAAAATGATATTTTTTTCTAGGTTGTGGCTTCTGGCAGGAGATGCTGGGGCTCTGGAAACACAAAGTAGGTCAAAGCTCTCTGTCATAGGGTCATGAGCCTGTAGGCTGTAGTCCTTGTAAATGGATATTTACAAGTGGATGAATATTTGCAAGTGGATGACTGTGAGTAGCAGTTAACTGTAGAAATAAATTATCTTGAGAAACCAGATCTTTTAAACCTCTTTTGTCAGGTTCCAGGTGATAACACCTACATTTGCCTCTCTTTTTGTCAGTCCAAAGTTTTTATTGCAAAAGCCTTATTGATAATGAGTTGGGGAACTCAGGCTGCTCTCATGCAGAGTTCTTATGGTGTTTTCCAGCCAGATACACAAACCACAGATCATACAACATATAGGCAGCCAAATCCTTTCTGCATTTATCCCACCAAAGTGAGTGGAACAAATTTGATGTACACTGCTCAAGCAAGCAAGTAAAAGAGAGCAATTTTGGATGAGTGCATCTCAGTGTGACACTTGGCACTCATTTGGAATGGATTCACAAATTCAGGCTGTGTGTCCTCTTTATTCTGATAATTCAATGTTCAGAGGTGTGTGCAATGTGCACAGAGAAGTGTTTTTTAACTGTTTCACTTCAAAATGAAGTGAACTAAAACTCAACTCACTTGACTTCTCATGCATACAGGTTTTTATTTCAAATGCCAGGGCTTTAAAGGTTAAACTTTCTGAAAGTGAGTTGAGTGCAAGACATCAGCTCTTCCAGGGCTGTGGGTGGTGTTTCTGTAGCTGCTGGAATTTCTTGAGCAAAAATCCACTCTCCAAAGGTGGCAACTCTGCTGTAACCTTCAACTCTAGGAAACAGGCTGAGCCAGACCAGATGCTTCTTGGAGCCCAGCATGGGGCTTCCTTGTCTTCCTCAGTCATGGTTAAGCTATTTCCCCACGAAGGATTTTAGGCAACTTTTCTCAGGGCCAGAAAGAGCATTTAAAGCCACAGATGGATCCAAGCACAAGATACAGAATTCTTACCTGACAGGTTAGAATTGTCATAAAGAAAGAAGGAGATGCTGCTGTGCTGTCTGGTTTTGATTTGCTTTTCCTCCTTCCCTCCTTTGAGGTGCTTTTACCTCTGCTACTACTGTTGAGAGAAAAGATGAATTTCCTCCTCCTGACAAGTTTCATTTCATGCAGTTTTAGGAGATGTTTGAGAACATTTCATTTTCCCATGTTCCTGTAGGTAGTGTTGGTAAAGGCAATAAAAATGTAATTGTGGCCCAGCATGCTCTTCAAAGGTTAAAAATACACATTGAACACTCCTTTTGGCTCTCTAAAGGCTTTGGGATCCTGCTTTCAGCAGCTTGTGGTGATATTGTGCAGCACAGCATGCTTTTACAGAGGTCTGCATGGACCTTCATTTAGTTAGAGTCTGTAAAACACCATTTTTGCTAATCCTTTGTGAGGAAAGTATGGGTTCTGACTTTTTTTTAGAGGATCTGGATATACAGAAAGTTCAAACCTGAATTGCTGTTTGTCTCTGCTGTCTTGGAAATGACCAGCAATAATCACCACTTCCATTTAAAGCATCCTTTTCCTAAGCTGACTGAACTCCTCTAAATACCTGCTTTGGAAGGGTGCCTTGGCAAGGCAGGGATGGATGCCTCCAAAACTCTCTTTCTCACCAGTTATTTGCTGCTTTTGGATTAATGGCAGTAAATGCTGGAGACAGAGAAAATAATCTCAAGCCTCTGATCTCAAGCTTCAAAAGTCTCCAGCTCTACAAACAATGCTTCAATACCTCAGTAAGATTAAACATGCAAATGTGCATGAGAGAGAGCTTGAGGCAGCTACAGCATGGGCCTTCCCATTATACATCAGAATCTGGCTCATCTTCTCACCCTGTGAAATGACTTTTCTGTCTGGGCTCATGGATATTGGCAGCTCATTGCAACTTGGTAGGAAGAACAGCCCAAACTTACTATCCTGACAAGAAGCCTTTGGCTTTTCTTTTTCTTATAGAGAAAGGAGGTCTAATTTTGGACCAGGAAAAATGAATCCTGAGAGGTGCTGCTGAGTTGTGAGCACTCCAGTGTGGTTCTGGGGATCCAAACTGGCTGTCATGTACTGTCATGCACATGAGGCCCAGCTTGTACTGAAAAACTGATTGAAAATACCCAATAAGAAGTTATCCCTAGAAGTTTTCCATCTGCACAGAGCCACTTCTTAAAGGTCCCAAAAGGTATGAAACATACACTGAATCACCCTCCTGCTGTCAAATGTCTCAAAACCAAACCAAACCAAACAGAAATAGTCCCTCCTAAAATGGCTGGTGCTGCTTTGGGAGTTTTGAGTACTGCAGAGGAGGAGAAGGAGCTGCTGCTGCTCAGCAAGTGAACATCTGCACATTCCAATCCCATGTGGCACAGACTAAGCCTGTGATTTTTTAATTCTTCTTTTTAATGTTGTATGTAGCACAGGACTCAGTTCTTTGCTCTCTGTGGCACTTGAAGACCAGTCAGCATCTACAGACAGCATCAGAAGGCAGCACAGGGCACCAGTTGAGGATGGAGAGGTTGGCTCTGCTGCAGTGCTTCTTCAGAGCAGGTACTCCAGATAAAGGGCATCACAAATGCCTCAATAAATGAACAATAAATAAACAGAATACAGCCAAGGATGTTTTAGAGATGTGAATGTCCCAGTGCCTTGGCAGACTGAAGCCTTCAGCAGTGTGCAGTGTGGTTAACTGGCCACTGCACTCCTGTGTTCACAGATTCACAGATATTAGGGGTTGGAAGGGACCTAGAAGATCATCTAGTCCAACCCCCTGCAAGAGCAGGGGCACCTAGACCAAGTCACCCAGGAACAGATCATTTTCATTCCAGCATTTTGCTAAAGGAGTGGATTTCTGTTGTCCTGTCAACTTGTAGTGCAGGTAAACCTCTGTGTGCATGCAGTCAGTGTCACTGAACCATTGCTCAGAGTCAGAGGAGAATTTGAGCAGGCAAAATGTGGGGTCATATTTTATTAAATGGATAAAAAAAATTAAAATAAATGCATACCAGAGATTTTTTTGCAAGGGAAAAGGTAAGAACAGCACACAAGAACCAGCTTTTCAATTGACCTAGTGAAGCTTCCCACAGCAGCACATCCCTCCAGTGCAACAATAACTGTGAGGAGTGTCATTAAATCTGAGAAGTAAACAGTGTGGAAAAAATACAGACCCATCAGCAGCTCCCCTCACCAACCAGCCCCCAGAGGCTCCCCATGTTTTGCTTCCATGTCTTTTCCCAGAGCTGTCGTGGTGTCCCTGCTGATTTCAGAACTAGGATCAAATGCCCCCTCTCCCTGGCTGCCAGTCTCTCTCAGTACAGTTCATATTGATTAATTAAATTATTATTATTATTAATTAAACTTGGCAGCAGGGGATTTCATTAGGAAGAAAAAAAGCTTTTCTTTTGATGGACTAGGCTTGGCAGCTTTGAATCTAGTTTCCTTCACTCTCACTTTTCATTTCAACTTAATTAATTTATTAATTAGACCATTAAAATCATTAGCAGTTTTAATTCATTACTAAAACTCCCACAATCTGATGATTGGCTCCTCAGCCAAGCCTAGGCCTTGAGCCCACCACCTGTCACCAGGATGAAACATTTCAGGAAAATCAAAATGACAGAAGTAATTAGGCATGTAATGAGTCAGAGGATGGTTTGTGTTACACTCTGCCTCCTGGAGTGGACACCTGATGCTGGGCTCTGCAGCAGAGGATGCTGATGGCAGCCAAAGTGAAGATCTTTCACCCTGGAGCCTCTCAGGATCACAGAAAGGGTTGGGTTGGAAGGGACCTTAGAGCTCATCCAGTTCCACCCCCTGCCATGGCAGGGACACCTCCCACTGGAGCAGGGTGCTCAGAGCCCCATCCAGCCTGGCTTTGAATGTTTACAGGGATGAGGCAACCATCTCAGCACCCTCACAGCACACAATTTCTTCCTAATATCTAATCTAAATCTAGGGTTCCATTGGCTCTGGGGAAGCAATTCTTTCTGGAGAGAGTGGGGAGGCCCTGGCCCAGGCTGCCCAGGGAGGGGGTGGAGTCCCCAGCCCTGGAGGGGTTTCAGAAAGGAGCTGCCATGGTGCTTCAGGACATGCTGTGGGGGAGGCAGGGAGGGGGGATTGCTGGTGTTGGAGTGGTTGGGTATTTAGGTTTGTTGTTGTAGTTTTGGTTGAACTGGGTGATCTGGGAGCTCCTTTCCAATCAGGATTACTCTGGGATTGTTCTAATGGGTGACTGGTGGTGAGCCTGGAGATTTCCTGACCTGATGCAGCACCTGAGGTAGCTGTAGGTGCATTGACTGGATGTGACATCCTGCTCTGAGCAGTGGTAAAAATAAGTGTATTTATGCTCTAAAATGCAGACAAGTTACTTCAAGGGGGATATGTAGACAGCCTGGCACTGGCAAGCTTCCCTAAACACCACTGGCATTCAAAATAACTACAGCTAACTGGAGAGCAGTAAACCAGGATTGATAAAGGAGACTAGCACAGAAACAAAATGATGCTGAAATGGTAATTTGATAACTGGCTCAAAAGGAGACCACTGCTCTGTGAATGCAAACATGTTACATACTCTGTCCACAGCAATTCTGGGTCTCCACAGGATTCATATGGTGGTAAATGCAGGACAGGTCACTTGTTTACATCAGCACTTATGTTGCTTATTTTAATTGAATTTTAAGGTGATCTCATGGTGGGGCTGCACTGAGAGTAAAATGGAAAGCTCATGGAAATGTGAAGCAGAAATGTCATGTTGAAGCATGTGAATGGTCACTGAAATAGTCAGCAACTCTGGCAAAGGCAAATCTCCTCTTTAAGGAGATCATTAGATGTTCAGAAAGAAGCTTGTCTGCTTCTGAAGGACCCCAGATCCCCCTTCCTGGTTTGGAATCCAGGCTTCCCAGTGACTCTGGAGCATTGTGTGGGCATTAGGGCTCCTGGTTAGTTTGACTGAGGTGCTTCCATCTTTTCCAAGCTATGACCTATTCAGCCACGTGGAAAGTTTCTGGAAAATTAAGCCTGTATCTATGCTTTTCCTATGGAAAAAAATGAAATTTTGGTCCACAGCAAGAGCAGTTAACATGGAGAGCTTGTTTTTTACTCAATTCTTGGTCTTTCTGGAGCATTTGTGCCTCTCACAGCCATGTTTTGTGGCATCAGTGGAAGAAGATGGTGATATTAACAAGTGCCTGGGGGATTTCCTAGCCTGAGGATTCCTCAGCATCACTCCTGCTCCTTTGGATTCTCTCAAAGCCAGGGATTTAGCAGTGATGCTGCTGAGAAAACAGGCATGGAGCTTTTCTGGAACCTTCAAAGGAGGAAGATGCTGGAGGTAACCTGCAGAGAGGCATGGATTCTCTTACATTGCATGGAATGCCACATGCTCTTTACCTGCAGAAGTCTTGCACTTAACACTGCTTAACACTGTTATTGAGAAAAACATTAAATTATTACCTTCCAAGGATTAAGAAAGAAGTCTTTGTTTTGTGTGGACACAAAATCATTGTGAAAATGGAGTTTGCCTTCTCCCACTGTGGCCTTGGTCCTCTCTTCCTGATGTTTCATGGTTCCTCATGGTTTTCTCCCTGGTGCTCTTGAGACTTCTCTGCATCAGAGCAAAAAAAAAGAGAGATGAGCCCTTAGGATGTGACAGCAGAAATGTGTTTAACTTTTCTTGCCCTTTAGTCCAGGTTGCTGTGGCACTGAACTCCACAGGAGTGGAAACCAGTCCTTGGAATGCTGATTGACTGTGGGGCTTTGTTCTGCAGGTCCTGTGTGACAGACATGTGTGAGTGCCCAGTCCATAAAAACTGCTACTGTGAGTCTTTCCTGGCCTACACCCGAGCCTGTCAGAGGGAAGGGCTGAAAGTCCAGTGGGTACCAGAGCAGAACTGTGCAGGTAAGCATCCTGGGACTCCTGTGTAAGCCACTGCAGAGCCTAATAGTCCCCTGGAGGAGGAGCAAAAATGACCTACCAGCAGGGAAGGTGCATTGTGAGCTGTGGAGAAAGACCTACCCAGGGAAGATTTTCAACCAGCAAGCATTTGAAATGTTTATTTCACTGCAAAACTCTTAATCTAATGCCACCTGTCTTAATGTGATGTGTTTCCATGCCTTTTTCTTTCAGGGTGTGTAAACAGTTAATTAAAGATAATGCTCCTTTGATCTTCTGTTCAAGCACAGTTCTATTTCCAGAGCTAATGTGACTGCAGCAGGTTCAACAAGGGAAAAAGAGGGACTGTATTTAATGGGAATATTAAAATGCAAACCTACATTAATTGTGGTACTTGGGCCAGATTCTCTGTGTGATCAGGACTGCATTAACTGCAAGTAATTGTGAGTAATTGTTTCCATGAAAAGTGGTGGTCTGTGGTCATGGGCACTTGAAGTAAAATACAAGATTGCAGATGAATAATTCCCTTGGGGATGGTCTCATTCATTTAGGACATTCCACAACAGCAGCAGTGTGTTGGAAATGGATCCAGATTGTGTAAAGCAAGTGACAGTAGTGGGGAAAAAAGAAAATCTGAGAGAGGGATGCTCAGTGGTGGTCAAAGAGCTGTCATGATGAGGGGTCTGAAATGGATCCAAGGGGCAATGGATCCAAGTGGAGCACAGGAGGTTCTGCCTCAACATCTCAACTTCTGTACTGAGTTGTAGTTGAAGCTGTGGAGTCTCTTTCTCTGGAGACTTTCCAGTCCTGTCTGGATTAATTTCTGGTTGATCTGCTCTGGTTCTGTCCTGCTCTGGCAGGGGGGTTGGACTTGATGATCTTTGGATGTCCCTTCCAACCACTCCCATGATCCTGTACCCATTTTGGTGATGTGTGGCTCAGGGTTTACTCTCCCAACTGTGATTTCCTTTCTGTTGAAGGCACAGTAGCAGGGATGGGTGAATGACAGAGCAAATTCCATTTGACTGACTGCTCCCAAAAGGCTTTTATTTTTTTTCTTCCAAATAATTAGAACAATCCAATCAGGGTGTCACTGTTGAAAGGGTGTGGTCTCAGCACTGATAACATTCATCATTTCAACCTTTGGATCTGGTATCATGCAGAACATGAAACAAGCATCCCAACTTTGCTTTGTTGTTGTTTTTTTTTTTGACCAAAGCACTTTAAACTGAGACCTCACTGTGGCAGATGCTGTAAAAAGAATCACAAATTTGAGTCCCTGCCTTAAGGAGCTTATCCAAGTGTTGGCATATTATGACTGGACTAATTGAGGCTTCTTTTCACCATTTTTTTCTGGCATTTTACCAAAGACAAGGGAATTTTCTAAAGCCAAAACAGTTGAGAGAACATTACACAGGCATTTAAATACTTATCTGTCATTAAAGCTAATGAAATAAGTGTTTAAGCCACCCAAGATTTTGAAGACTTCTAGAGGGAAAGGGGAGATCTTGTAAAGCAGAAAATATAGATAGAGTTGCATATGGTCAAGTACTCTAAGAACACTTAGTTAAGCATCCAGTGTCAAATAAGTAGCACCATCTATAGTATTCCATATGGAAACATGAAAGTGCATCTGCTGCACTCCATATGTGGTCAGCATCCAGATTTCAATCTTTAACTTGCCTTTTTCTCCCCCAGATTTTTAGTTACAGTTATTGTGTCCTCAGCGTGGATAAAAGTTCCTGGGTATTAATATATCCATAATAATATATATCCATATATAATAATAATAATTATATATATATATATAATATATAAAACTTCAGCATTCTGTGACTTTCTTTTCCTACCTGACATGTCATAGGTGGTGGGATACTTGAAAAAGCTGTGTTCTGGTGAACATGGAGTGTTTTATCAGTAAAGCCACATTTCAGTTTTTTTTTTTTTTTTTTAAAAAAAAAAAAAAAAAACTGAAATGTGGCTTTACTGATAAAACACTCCATGTTCACCAGAACACAGCTTTTTCAAGTATCCCACCACCTATGACATGTCAGGTAGGAAAAGAAAGTCACAGAATGCTGAAGTTTTATATATTATATATATATATATAATATATAAAACTTCAGCATTCTGTGACTTTCTTTTCCTACCTGACATGTCATAGGTGGTGGGATACTTGAAAAAGCTGTGTTCTGGTGAACATGGAGTGTTTTATCAGTAAAGCCACATTTCAGTTTTTTTTTTTTTTTTTTAAAAAAAAAAAAAAAAAACTGAAATGTGGCTTTACTGATAAAACACTCCATGTTCACCAGAACACAGCTTTTTCAAGTATCCCACCACCTATGACATGTCAGGTAGGAAAAGAAAGTCACAGAATGCTGAAGTTTTATATATTATATATATATATATAATATATAAAACTTCAGCATTCTGTGACTTTCTTTTCCTACCTGACATGTCATAGGTGGTGGGATACTTGAAAAAGCTGTGTTCTGGTGAACATGGAGTGTTTTATCAGTAAAGCCACATTTCAGTTATTCTTTTGTGTTATAAAAACAGGTCTTGTGTGGTGGCCAGTACCTGACTACTAAAAATCCAGGAGACAGAGCACGAGGGACAGAAGAATAAGAGAAAGTAATGCATGCAAGAGGGAAAAGAAAGGATTTAAATGGAAGAAGTTTGAAAAGGAAAGGAGACAGAAAAAAAGTGGGGTTTTTTAAGCCAAATAAAGGCTAAGCAAGCACTTTATAAAGGGCAATTAAGTAAACTGGTGAAAGGCCATAGTAACAGTCATTTCTGAGGGCACTGAGAAAGAAAATTAAAGAAGGGCAGATGACAATAACTGCCTGCCATGGGCATGATGACACAGGAAAGAAGGAAAATTAGACAGCAGCTATAATAAAGTGCACTTGGTAGCACTGATGTGCTGACATGCTCCAACAGCCTCATAAAAACAGAGCCATTTTCTCTTTTCCTATGTGATTGGTTGAACTAAAGGAGGATGAGTCAATATCTCATTTTTGGCTCTTCTCTCCTGAGTCCCTTCTTCTTCACTGTGGAATTTTCTGGCCAAAGTAATTCTGCTCGTGGCTATTTGTTATTTTCCTTTAATTGCTTTATTCTGTGTGAGCAGGTATCAGAAAGCTATCCTGACTTTTCAGGAGCAACTGGTTAAAATTTGGAAGTTGAAAAGATGAACACAAGTGTATCCTTAGGTCAGTGCCCAGATCTGTTGCCTTCAGCTATGTTAAAAGGAGGTGTGAACTGCAGCATGAATGACATTCAGTTTGGAAGTCCTGCAGAGCACCTTGAAACCCCAAACTGTGCAACACCAACAGGATAATTCAGTGATGCACTAGCTAAGAAATGTCTTTGGGATGAGGTTTACCAGCTAACATGCACCAAGGGTGTTCCTCAGCAGTTCCATGGTAGGTATTTCAGCTTTTGTGATGGGGAACAGGAATTCCTCCCCAAATAATCATGGCCATGGCTACAAAGACAGACTCAAACAGATACAAGCCTTCTCTGTGAACCTGCCAAACTGGGTGGAACAAACCAGCTCTAGTCTGAAATCTGGGTAGCCTTATTAGGCAGGATTTATTAGCTCAGGCACAGTGCTGTATTTATGACTCTACAGCTTCTAGACTGGAGCTGGCTATCATCCTGCCAACTCAGAAAGTGGTCTGAGGAAACTCACATCAGGCATGCCAAACACATGTTCTAGAAGAAGAGTGGAAAAATCCTGTTGGGACTGTTAATGTTGCAAAATGTAGTATTATTAGCAACTTTTGTACTCTGGCTTTGGGTTTTTGAGTTGAGTTTGTTGGGTTTTTTTCTGCTAGTGCACTAAGGAAGTTGCTACTGACAGAGCTTAGATATTTAAGAGGGAAATTTGCCTTAAAAGATGGATGCAGAGGCATCACTTCTGTTTTTCATGTTACTGATTCATTTCAGCAGGCCCTGGGAAAGCCTCCTGCAGAATGTTATTTTTGCTTTTCCAACTGTTGGTGAAGTGGAATGTTCTGGATCAGTCACACCACATTTTAACAACTGGAGCACTCAACAAGAACAGCCATCCAGGGAAAACAGCTGCCATTGGACTTTTCTGTTGTTCCCCTTGACAGCAAGTTAATAATGGCACTGTAGACTGTCTAGAGCAGAAAATAGTCAGTGTATCTTCTACATGGCATCACTTGAAGGAGAAGAAGGTATTTTGAAATACCACATCCATGTGTGGTGGAGCAGAGCTGCAGAGTACTTCCAGAACCACAACAGTTGAGGGCTGACTGCACAGATTCTCATTCTCAAGGTGGAAAGGACACCTTGGCCAGCTCTCCTCAAACCCACCAACCAAGGCATCAGAGCTCAGAAATAGCCTGGCCAGCAGGAGCAGGAGGGGATGGTGCCCCTGTGCCCAGCACTGCTGAGGCCACCCCTGGAGCTCTGTGTCCAGCCTGGGCACCACGATACAGGAGGGACAGGGAGGTGCTGGAGAGGGTCCAGAGAAGAGCAGCCAGCCTGGTCAGGGGACTGGAGAACATCTCCTGTGGGGAGAGGCTGAGGGAGCTGGGGCTGTTCAGTCTGGAGCAGAGGAGGCTGAGAGGAGCCCTCACTGCTCCAGGGGACATTCGGATGAATGCTGAGGAGAAAGGTCTGCAGTGCCAGAGCAGTGAAACACTGGGAGGGATTCCCAGGGAGGTGGTGGAGTCCCCATCTCTGGAGGGGTTGCAGAGGCAGGAGATGTGGTGCTGCAGAGCAGGGGCAGTGATGGGTGGAAGGTTGGACTTGATGATCCTGGAGGTCTTCTCCAACCTTATGATTCTGTGGTTTGGGTGGAAAGAATGGGTGGGCTGGCTGCTGCTTCAGTAAAACTTCATGAGATGAAACCTGTGCAGCTTAAGAGCTAAAGCTTGCAGAACTTTCTGTCTGGAAACTGTGTGTACAACAGCCTGGTGTTTCAGTCTGTGGTTGGGCAATTAGGGAGCCTTTGAAGGGAAACCCATTTTCACAGAGTTTCAGGTGCTTTCTCATTCTTAAAGCTAGAAAACTTTTTTTTTTTGTTAAATATGTAATATCTAATAGTTAGCTACTGATTCTCTGTAACTCCAAGGTCATTTTCAGCTGTACTATCTCATATTCCCATTTTTTGTTTGCTTATTTATTGTCTGTGTCCTGTGGGCTTTGTATTCTCTTGCTAGAATTCCTTCTTCAGGGCTGCTTATCACATTTATATAAATGCCATAAAATACATACAAAGTAAAAGCTGAGAGAAGCTGATGCTGTTTTGAAGCTCACCTTGTTACTGGTGAAGAAGGAACCCCTTAAATTTATAACTTAGTACTAAGACTTCCCTCCTCTATTAGATGCTCTTATACATATTTAATCCATTTATTTCTGCCTATTTTCTCTTTATGAATAATAATAGTATTGTAATGGCACTATAAGGGCAATCCTCACAAAAAACCAGCTTTTTTTCTGTCCATAACAGAACTGTTCTTTAAAAAAATCTGGACCTTCTCCCAAATGGAAGAAACTTTCTTAATGCAATTGCCTCTCTGTTAGCAAGAGATGCCTGAGGGTCCCTTACCATCTATAAACTATTTTGTCAGTCCTTGTTTTTGCCATTAACACAGATGTTACAAAGAATAAGAGACCTTTATTCTCTCCAGAACCATAGATTATTCTCCATACCAAAAAGGCGGGATATAAAATATGAAGGGTTTGAATATTGATCTGGAGGAGGGGGATACAGTTGCTTTTAGCTGAGCCCTCACTGGTTTCAGATTGGAAATGCACTGAACTGTCAACGACATAAATCAAGCAGCAGTTGTTAAGCAGAAGAATCCTCAATCTCAGTGGTCACTTGGTAAAACAGCAAAAAGCATGGAAATAATTGGGTTTTAAATATCCAGTCTGTTTGGTTTAGTTCAGTTAGTTTGCTAACTAACTATTGAAAGGCTGCTCTTAGGAATGCAGTGTCTGACTTGGTGAATAACTCTCCTTTTTCCTCACCTCTTGTAGGTGTGGGACACTCCTTGTAAATGTTTCAGCAATCTCTGATAAAAGGCATTGTAGTGAATAAAAAAAATCCAATGTTAAGCCTTAAATATAAAGCATAGGAAATCTATAGATAGAAAAAATATATATAGATGATATACCATCAGCTGTGTTAAAATTCTCAACAAATTGAAGTCTGCTGGGAACTTACACCTTTTGGATTAGGAATTTTACTACCTTTATATTTGGGATGTAAAGCAGTGGTGCATTGAATATAGCAGGGTTAATTTACAGGTGATTTTTTTTCCTCTCTAGCTGACTGTCACACGAAAATGTTCTTTCTTTGCAGTAGAAACCAAGCAAACAGACACGAAACCTTCCTCATGTAATATCCCTCTGTTGTTCTTTTTCACTGTCTTTCAGCAACCCAGTGCAAACACGGGGCAGTTTATGACACCTGTGGCCCAGGATGTGTGAAAACTTGTGACAACTGGAATGAGATTGGCCCGTGCAACAAGCCCTGCATTGCAGGGTGCCACTGCCCAGCCAATTTGGTCCTGCACAAGGGAAGGTGCATCAAGCCAGTCCTGTGCCCACAGCGGTGACAGCAGTCATCACCTCCCCACAGACACTAACCAGGGTGCTCACTGAGCCCTCTGGTGCTCACAGCTGGTGAAAAACCCCCAGCTGTTTGTGCACAGAGTGTAAATATACCCCTGTGTGTTTGTGCAAACACACGTGGCACCTAGGAGGATACATAAGTGTATACTGTGTGTATGTAGATACACGAGTGCCCTGAACGTAAGTACAACCCATATATTTATATATATGCCCCCCCCGCTCCCCAAATATCCATCATTTCTATATCTCATAGAAGGTTGAATTATTATATGTATATTTTTTGCTATAAAGTTTATGTATTATTATTATTATTATTTCTAGGACCCTGAGCTGTAAGTCGATGTCTAAATAAACCAGGTGTTTTTAATATAATGTAGTGGCATGAAAAGATTGGATGATTTTCCTAAGTTTGTCCTTTCCAAGGAAACTCTTCTAGGGCCATAGCACTGCCAGAGTGGATTAGTTTCAGCACAGAACCTGGATTTACAGTTGTATAGGAAACACATTTCTCTGGAGATGGAGGATTTCTCTAGGAATATTTCCTGCATCCCTCGGAGCTGCACAGGGATTGGTGACAGAGCTTAAGCAGGCAGAGAAAGCTCAGCATCAGCTCTGGTGCTTCACAGAAATAACTGCAAAATGATTTCCAAAGCTGCTCGGCCAGCTGCCAGCATCAAGATCTTTCTTTCTGGAACAGCACCAGGAGGGTCAGGGGCCAGATTTGCAATACCCAGCAGCTCACTTTGAAAATGTGACCGCTTCCCATTTCATATCCTAATGCCCCATCTCTTGTTGTGCTTGGCTGGAGTTGTGAATACACAAGAAAGAGCTAGAGGAAAGTATTCATGTACATATTAGCCCCTTTTAGCTTGTTTGAAACTTAGGGGTTTGTTTCATATTTCCCCCCCCTCCCCCCCAGATATTATGCAGAAAGCAAATCTCACCGTGGATTGGGGTGTTTGATTTCAGCGTGCCTTAAAACATGAAATAATGCCAGGTTTGGTAACTCGATTTATCAGCGTGGTTTAGAAGAAAGACAAATTCACCCTGCCAGGAAAACAGTGGAGGATGTCAAATGCTAATTAGAGGACTGCAATTTATTTCCTTACTGGTCTTTTGCTTGAGGTTTAGGAACATGGGGGCTCTGTGAAGTTTGCATGACTTTTGAAGTTTGGGATTTTGTTAGAAACTGCTAAAAAAGCCATGCAGCTTTCTGAAGCCTGAAGGGAGGGGGAAAGGCTATTTTTCTTCCACTGGAAAACCTCTTCTTGAGCCTGATGGAATGGTCCCTGGAGATGACAGAAATCTTTGGGCATCTGATTTAGGTTTATAATGAAGTATTATCCTCCCACACAGCTACTCCCAGTCCGCCTGGCGTTGGAATTGCACATTGTGATGCTTTGACCAAAATGCCACACCACCACAGCATGAAAAAGAGCTGGGCAAATAGTGCCAGGAGTGTTCCATGGACCTTTATCCAAATCTTAAATAAATGCAGCTTGATCTTTTTTTACTCCCCTTTGTGTTTTCTCGGAACAAACAAGCCTGCTTGTCTGGCAGGGAGGGGTTTGTAGCTGCATTCACCCTGGTAAGCAGAGCTGCAAATGTGCAGATCCCATCAGAGAAGGAAACCAGAAGAGCTCTGTGTGGTTGATGCAGTAACAGATTGATGAAGCTGAAATTTAGAACAACTGCAATTGGTCCAAGGAGTTAACATATAAACTGGAAGTCATTAAAATAATTTAAAGCATTAGTTAGACCAAAGAACATTTCAGGCTGTGAGCTTTCAGTCCTGAGATATGGGATCTTAGCCATTAAAAGGTTATTTGCTTAGCTCCAGGATAGATTTTCAGTGCTGATAGGTTTTCATTACTTACCACTCAGTGCTTCCAAAATAAAAAAATACAGACAAAGTGAATTGCAGACATGAATGGCATCTAGAACTGGCCTTTTTCTCCTCCTGGCTGGTGAAGGTGAGTGAAAGGTGAAGGGAAAGCCCTGCAGCTCTCTCCCTCCACTGATCCCATTCAAGCAATTCTTAAATGATGCAGGTGAAGAGGTCTATCTGTAGGACAAACTCTATTTTTCATCTTAAAATGGTTCTGCTTGAAACCTGACCTAGAGGCCACATCAAATTGAGGAGCCATTCCTTGGTTTAGCTTTTTCACACCTCCTCAATTAAGGGGAGCTCCCTGCTTTTTGCTTTCGTGGTGTAGACTGACGAAGGGAGGAAAGTGGTTTTACATCTAGGCTGGCTGTGCCCTTATGTTGCTGCAGAGCTTTTTTCCTCCAAACTCTGCAGTTTTGAAGGGCTCATCTGCTCATTTCACACCTACAGCCTCAGGTAAAGGAGTTCTGCTTTTCTAGAAATAGCCCCCAGATTTCTTCTTGGCACAGATTAGTATCTGTAGCTACCTGTGACCAGCTGAGTTATTCAAAACAGATCCCAACTGGGGCTGTCTCATTCCACTCTCCTGTTTGTCTCTCTTCTTCCAGGCTATTCAAAAGTTGAAAATCTAGCCCAATAAGGTCAATAACATCTTGGCTGATGAAATATTCCCCCTAGGATGCTAGGGCTCATGAAATTACCTAGATGCTAGGTAATATTTCTCTAGGTGCTAGAGCTTGAAACTAACTGCATGTCACTGGAGGTTTCTTTCTGACAAAATTCACTGATGATCCAATGTTATAGATGATTTTCCAAGTGTGTTTAGTAGGCAATGATGTTTTTTTAATAATAGCATAAAGTTGATCATCCATAGGGTGTATTCACCATGCAAAACTGTTGCTTGTGTAACTTTTGGTCTTGATTATGCTTAATGTCAATCTGTGCATGTAACTTTGTGCCAGTTTGTAAGGGGAAATATATTTGAAGGCACAGAGGTTCCAACCAAGGGGTGATCCCAAAAGAGCCCTGTAGTCCAAAGAACTGAATCAAGGAAAGATTGGGATCAATATCTTCTCCATTAACCTGCTCTGTGTTCCCTGCAAAGTCATTTCATATTCTGTATTTCACTGGGGAAATGAGTCTCTAGGTTTTTGCAGATTTTTAACTTTACAGATGTTAAAAGTTCTAAAATGTCAGCTGGTATTTTACTAATCTGCTCAGGTCTCCTTTGATCACGTTGTTCCAGATCTCCCAAAGCATCATCACTTCAAACTCAGATTTTAATTTTAATTGGCATACATGGAAGTCAGATGTATTCTTTCCTTCTCATTTACCTTCATTTGAAGATTGAGGCCTCTATGAATAAATCTATTTTCTGATCATGCTACCACATCAGAGAAGTCAAGACTTTTGAAGCCTTTTGTTTTAAGACTTTAGAAGATTAGATATTTTTTCTTCTATTGATTTCCAATGTCAGCATAACAATTTCTTACATTTTCATTTCCTACCCTATTTTATTTCTTGTTATTTTTAAAAGAAAGGGACATATTTGACCTGATTTTTCTTTTCCTTTGCACTGGTAAGAGTAGGGAGCAATTTCAGTGAGTTAATTAACTGTTGCTAGGTATACTAGTTTTAAACTGGTTTAAGATCATACTAGTACCATCCTGGCTTTATAGTTGTGGAAATAATCCACAGTCCTGGAGTGGCTGCCATCAATTATTAGACTTTGCATCTGGCTATAGTTCATTCTAAAACACTAAGAACACTTTATTAGAATTTATTAGAAAAAAAAAGGAAAAAAAAAAGTTGTACTTAACTTTCACAATAATTTTTATAAATTGAATTAATAAGACAAAAGGAAGAGTGAATATAGAGACTGATGAAGAAAGGAGAATTGTTAACCCATCTCCCTCCCCAAAGGGGAAGGGAATAAGGGAGAGAGACCCAGAGATTAGAGAAGGGAACTGGAACAGCTTTAATGGAAATGGAAATCATAATAAATGGAATATATACAAATATGTACCAAACCAGTATGGAACCCAACCCCCTGATGGTAATTCCATGTCACCACTGGTGCTGTGGGACAGGCACCAGGGAGTCCCAGCCTGGGCCCCCAGCAGCCAGGAGCTGGATTCTGGACCAGGATCAGGACACACGGATCGGGATCAACAGAGTCCTCCTGGGATGTTCTGAGGAAGGAACCAGAAGAGAAGCTAAGCAAAGCTGCCCAAGTTGTTCCAGAGGGCAAAGAGAGAGACCCCCAAGAGAAGAAGAATGACCTGAGACCCTCCAGATCCCTCAGCTTTATACTGGATATGATGTCTATGGGCTGGAATCCCTCTCTGGGCAGTCTGGGGTCCCCTGTCCACTGTCTGCACCCCCCAGTGTGTCACACAAGCCCCAGCAGTGACTTGCTCTGCACCCCAGCCCTTGGCAGTGGCTGTGCCCATGGGGTGTTGGCACCTGCCTGTGGGACAGAGCTGAGCTGGACAGTGCCAGCCCTGCCCAGAATTGCTGCTGCTCCCACTCAGACCAGGACAGGTGTAAATGAGCAGGTGTTTGAACACCACCATGTCTGATATACAGCCCTGACTTTCCCATAATGGATGCATTAAGAATCACATTCAAGAATAATGGAATGGCAATACCATAGAATAATAGCTGTGTCAAAAGACAAGATGTGTGCTTTTAAAAAAAAATATTTAAAAAAATCTGTTACTTGTTCATTATAATTAACAGTTACCCTGAAAACAGTCAAGGGTAAAAGAAGCTGCAGGGAAAATTACAGTACACACCACATATATTACATATTTGAAGCCATTAATGTATGGATGGGTTACTTGAGACACTTTATATGCAATTTATGGGCAATGCTCTGTAGTGTCAAGAGCATCTCTGCAGAATGACTACATTTCATTGTTTAGAATCGATTTCTTTACTCATCATAATGTTTTACCAGATTTCACCTGAGGTGTCTTAATGCAAATACAAAATCTAGTTGGAATCTTCATTTCTGCCTTCAGTGTGTATCAGTTTATACCACTGTTGAATTTGAAATGATTTGAACTGATGTTAAATGATGTTACTTCTTGTGAGGTGAGGGAAGAGCCATGCAAACTGCTTTCCTTTGCTTTCACCTGGCATTTGGGGATTCTTTGCTCAGCTGGTGACTCATTTATTTTGTATCACTTGGCCAAGTTACTTCACTGCTATTTGCCTTTTCCCAGTAGTGGAATGGAAAAGATAATGCTTTACAAAGTTCACAGAAACTTTAGGAGCAATTAATTTATTAGACACCCAGTGATCTGTTTGGCCAAGGTTCCTGATAATGTTCACTGGGCTCCAGAACAGGTCTCCTAATCAACAAATATTTCTGTTGGGGTTTTTTTTGTGTGCAAAGAGGAGCCTTCCCTGCTGCTGACAGGTTAAGTAAATCATGACCCCAAAAGGCTCAGGCTGAGAACAAGTTCTGCTCTGCACTAAGCAAGAAGACAAACTTCTTTGGTGGACTTCTCCCTCCTGGACTGAGGAGCACATAAGAAGGTAAGAGATTTGAGACTTTGTCTGCTCTAAATTCATAGGACTACTGGTGGTGTGTCCTCTGTAGCTTTGGGACTTATGCTTGGTCTGACTAACTATAGAGGTAAGTCCCCAGTGAGCAGTATAGTGAGACACTCCATGTTCATTCTGGGCAGTGCAGGTTGATCTCACCAGTCTGATCCATTCTGCAAGCAGAAGCCCCATGAGCAATTCTTGCAGCTACAAGTGCTCTGACCCCCAGCATCCAGGACATAGCACCAAAGATGTCCTAGGCTACAATCCACAGCTTCAGGGTGGCATTCAGCCTCCATCCTCCACCCTTCCTGCCATCCCTACCTCACCCAGCTGTCCCTCCAATCTGTTTATTAACCTATGAGACCCATATCCACTGCTGGTACATCCAGCTGGGCAATAGATGCCCTGAGATGGAAACAGAGGTACAGAATGAGAACCTCTGTTAAGTCATGATGGCCTGCAAGGGCAAGGGGAAGGGGCCAGGGAGGATAGGGAAAGAGCTGAAGCAGCTCCAGTGAGGCACCTTGGAGGCTCAAGCTCCTCCACCTCTGTTGCCTTGTTCATCTGGGCAACGTGCCTTGCTTATTGCAGCAGCAAACCTTCCCTCCTCACTTCTGAGCCACCCCTTCTGAGATGAACAGCTTCTGACACTCATTTTCTTCATTAAAATGATCAAAGACAATATTTCAGAAAAATGTGGAAGAAAGGCTTTACCCAGAAGCTGAGAAAAAACATCTGGTGGCTGTTTTTCAATTAAACGACCTCTAGGTTTATTTATGCCTTTCAGGCTACTCACTTAATTCAGGCTAATAATTGGAGTACTCTTCTTTATCACAGTTCACCATCAATAGAACTGTGATGTTTGGGAATATTGGTAATAATTGTTCCACTAATTAAACCGCTCTGAAAAGCTATTAAACCCCCATTGAGGATTTTGAACTGATGCATAGCTTCTGGTTTTATCATCATGTCCTGCAGTTACCACACATTAAATCTGCCCCTGAAAACAATGGTTGTATTCATGCAGTTTTATTTAGTACATCTGGAAATGAGGCTCAACATCCCTTTTCATTCCCCATCTCCTTCCACTGCCCTGTTCTAAGAT
The DNA here is from genome assembly GCA_013401355.1 of Ceyx cyanopectus. Lineage (NCBI taxonomy): Eukaryota > Metazoa > Chordata > Aves > Coraciiformes > Alcedinidae > Ceyx > Ceyx cyanopectus. The sequence continues at coordinate 55,742 of VYZU01089765.1, forward strand.
GTGGTGTTTTGCAACGTGGTTTCTCTCCCAAGTGCCTTTCCCAGTCTGTGCTCTGTATGTAGCTGTACATAGGTAACACAGTTGGATGACTATATAAATGCAATTTTAACATTCCAGAGCTGAAATAATGCATTTCTTAATGGACAGAATTGAAATAATTTTAATTCGATTTAAAAGCTGGAAAGAGAAGAGCAATTTTGATTGCTATTTTCTGAATGTACAGCAGATGGTGCTTAACAAATACGCTTTGCAAGAAATGTCAGAGAAGAGCAAAGACTGGCAATTTGAATTTTAATCGTGCTTCATGCACTTTTCTAATTGGAAAAACAGCCATTTGAATGGAAGGCTCCCAACAGGATTGATTGGCTTGCTTCAGCACATTCAACGTGCACAACATTTGAAAGATGGGGATCTAACAACAGTTCTTCCAAACAGCCTCTTGTGTGCTGTAAGGAGCTGTACATTTGGAGTTAGGCAATGGCAGGATTGTTTCTCTCTTGATTGTTGCCCTTTCCCTTCAGCCTCATCACAGTTTACTTAACTAAAGGGAAAGTTCCCAAGTGCTACTTTCCACATGGATAAAAGACTATGAGGAAGATGATGATAAGACCAAGCCTGATGCTCCTGAACTCCCATTTGTCAGTGAAAGAAGGTTTTTTTTTCTGCTGGCACCAACAGATGAGCTGTTCTGTGGCTCTGGGCAACCCTTTCCCAGCGTGGGTGGGACCTGTCTTAGGACTGAAGCAGAACTTGCGTCACTGTTTCTCCTCTTGGTATCATTAGTAAGATATGAAAGGTGCTGTGACTCCAAGGTGTTATTTACATTCGACAGTGTCAAAACCACAAGATTTCTCTTTAATAAGGCAGCTGTCATTATACAGAAGCACAAGCTGCCAGGGGAATAACAGGAAGGGGAGCAATGAGTCAGGAACATAAAGAGAATTCACTGACATGCTTAGTGAAGTTTTAGCTAAGCTTCATTCTTTTTGAGATCTGATTGTTCTTTTTTCCTTTCATTACTGATGGAAGGGCTCACAGTGAACATCTTGGAGACACAAACTGTCCTGAATAAACTTTGATAAGGTATGAACAGCAGTAACATAAACATTTACACCAGTCTTCAGTAGCAGTGCATCACCCCCAGTTTTAGATCTCTTCTAAAGAGATCTAAAGTTCTGAAGGGTACTTAGCTGCAGGCTGTGAGCTGTAGCAACAGCCCATACCAAGCCCACTGAGGAGAGCTGCCATGCCCACATCATTGGCCTAAAACCTCTGGAGTGGCATCAGTGTAAGAGAAGGGTTCATTTCCAGGTGCTCTGCTTGTGTGCTAAACAGCCAGTCGTGCCACAGTGCAGCACCAGCCAAAACTTGATTCCCTCTCAGAACAGAGACAATTTGCCATCTGTGGAACAGGATGGGATTCCTCTCATGGGCAGCTGTGGAGAATGGAGCCCTCATCCTTGCCTGCAGCACTTTGAAAGGCAAGCCAGACTTTCAAGGCAAAGTTAGTGCAGCTGCAAGCCCAGTGACTGTGCTAAGACTTTGAGAGCTTCAGCACATGAATTGGATGCTTTTCCACTTCATCTGCAGAGGGAAGCACGTGAGAAACCTGCCAGTTGGCCTTGCATATGGAAGTCTCACATCTGCAGAGTAGATTTAGTAGAATTCAGAATTGAGTGGGTGATTTCTAATATGGGCCTGATCAGATTAACTTTGAAAAGATATGGTGCCATGAGGTGTTATGAATCATACCTGCTAGTCCAGGTAGGGAAAAAACCCCACCAGCTTTGCTGACTAAACTGAGTCAGAGCCCAGGTTTTAAAGCAAAGATGAATAATGTGCTAATGACTCAGAGCCCCTGAGACCTGAGTGGAGGAGCTGCCACCAATTCAGCAGAGAGGCTGAAGATCTAGCAGGACCTTACACATGCAAATTGTGTGAAGAGACCCTTGTCCCCTGTGTGAAGAGACCCTTGTCCCCTGTGTGAAGAGACCCTTGATCCTTGCTCTGCAGCTGAAGAGGGAATGAGAACACACCCCTCTGGCATGTGATGGCTCAATTGTTTATGGGGAATAGGAAAGGATGTGAATTTATCTGAGGTCAAACAGAACTGGCCAAAATCTTTCTGAAACCATTACAACAACAGGCAATTAAAGGAGCCTTTGTTTAATGATTCTACAAACATTTTTAGGAGTAAGAGATTACAGTCAAGATTGTTGGGAGCCTGTGTGCAACTGAGTGTCTGTTTAACCACCATCTGCAGCTGTTGGCCCATCTTCTCCATTTGGTTCCATTTCTACTCTGCAGGCAGCTGAGAGCAGATCACAGTGCTGCTGAAGCAATAATCAATATTCTGCTGAGGCAATAATCAATACTCTGCTGAGGCAATAATGCCAGACTAATTTTAACTCTCGACACTGAGAAATCCAAGTTTAATCTTGAAGTTTTTTAACAAACATGGGCAACAGAGTTTGTTATTTGAGTTGCCTCTTCATTGCAATTCTAAAGCTTTAGGGAAAAGATTCATTGCTATATTAATCTATCACAATTTATAGCATCGACTCCCCTTTCACCAGTTCTATTTTGCAGAATCTTGGGCAAATGTTAAAGCAGGCTGCAAAAAAATGTCTTTCATGGGCTGAAGCAAGAAGATACAATATACCCAGCCCTGAGAAAGGTGTGCTCTGGGGCATGGAGGCAGACCAGAAAAAGTGTGTTTGCACATATGTGTGCAGGCAGGGGGGATGGGGGCAAGGCACAGAAGTAGGACCACTCTGACTGTCCCACATGCTGCAGAATGCACTGTCCATTTTAATGGTGAAGGCAATTCTTCCTTTCTTCCCAAAATCAGCATGTCCCTTTCTGGTATGGAGAATGCACAGGGCCACCAAGATGCTGGAGGGAGTGGAGATCTCCCTGCCGAGGAGAGGCTGAGAGAGCTGGGGCTCTTTAGCCTGGAGAAGAGGAGACTGAGGGGGGAGCTCAACAGTGTCTGTCAAGATGTTCAGGGCAGTGTAGGGAGGATGGAGCCAGACTCTGCTCAGTGTCCTCCAGGGTCAGGACAAGAGGCAATGGGAGTCAGTTGGAGCACAAGAGGTCTGGGGGAAACAGAAGGAAGAACTTGTTGCCAGTGAGGGTGGCAGAGCCTGGCAGGGGCTGCCCAGGGGGGTTGTGGAGTCTCCTGCTCTGGAGACATTCCAGACCCCCCTGGATCTGTTCCTGGGTGACTTGGTCTAGGTGCCCCTGCTCAGGCAGGAGGGTTGGACTAGATGATCTTCTAGCTCCCTTCCAACCTCTGACATTCTGTGATTCTCTAGCTTGAGTCTTCCAAAGGTAATCAAGAGAGGCTCACACCATAAGTTGTTCTGCTGCCTACCTCTGTCCCTGCTGCAGTCAGTATTACCACACTGTGAGCTGAGCAGACATGTAGATCTGACTCTCCATGCTTCATATAGCTAAAATAATATTAGAAGAAACACTGAGCAAATCCCTGAGGAAGCTGAAAGGAGTAAATTTTACTGCTGCATGTATCTATCTCCTGCTGATCAGAACTTGAGCTCTCATTGTATATTTAGGACGTTTCAAAGTAGACTTCCTTCTTGTGGCTAACTGCTTAAGGACTAATACTTAAAATAAAAAAACAGATGTTTCAATGCTCAGTAGCATAAATTAACAGAATCTATTTATAGCATAGCTCTAGTAAAACACTAGAGACCTACCAGCCTGTATGAGCTAACATAATCCCTCAGCTCCTTTCATTATTGACCAGCAAACTGCCAGGGGTCCTGTTTGCACTTCATAAATACACCTCGTGTGTCAAAAAAATTATCTTCTCCCTGCAAGGGGTAAGTTATGGTCAGGAATCATTAGAAGAGCAACAGTTTAAAAGCTCTAATGTTCCACATGTGCCTCCTGCAATGCTCCCAAGCACAGGTTTCCTTTCACAGGCCCCAACCCATCTCCATCAACCTGCATTTTCAGGTCTTTGAGACAAAGGGATTTTAATCTGTGAACTTCTTCACCTGAAGATCTTACTGTTGTTTGGGGCATTACACCTTTTGCTTTTCTCAGCATTGCCCATAATAACTGTAAACAGCCAGAGATTTTACTCTGAATACTAAAAGGCAATTTAAATTCTTGATAAACCAATAAGTTCTCAACAAGCGATTACAATCAAGGGGGGGAAATTGTAATACCTACTAACCGATTAAGCCTTGGCTCTTGTGGGGATTTTTGTGAGTGCCTTCCTTCACAAGACATGAATGCATAAAAGGGTTTTGCTTTGAAGGGAGTAAGCTGAAGGAATATATGTTGAAGTTTGTATCTTCAGATATACATCAAATTTGGGTTTTTTTCACTGAGGACAGTCAGGCATAGATGGCTACATCTCAAGAAGCAGCAGCTCAGTTATGTGAGCATTATTATAATAATTTCTAGGCTCATCTTCACCTGCTGGTCTGGAAAGACAAGTGTTTTCTTGCATTTCCAAGCTTGCTTAGGATTCCTCTGTTGTGTCAAGGTCACCCATTTTTATTTTCAATCCCTTTGCAAGAAATTAACAATGCCTTCTTTACCCCCATTTTCAGCTGGGGTGAAAACTGGAAAAATTCTGATTATGTTGCATAAAACCCAGTCCTCTATCTTGGTTGGTAAGATTTTATTTCCCCATGTATTTAGTGGCCTCACCTTCTGCTTTTCCAGCTGTCTCTGAGTGTTTCTGCTGCTGCTGAGGTTTGAAATGCAGAGCATGAGTGGACTCCTCACAGGGGAAAAGACTCTAGACAGCCAACACACTGGATATTTTAGTTTTTGGAGATTTTTGACCAGCAGTTGTAAATCTACCAGCTACAGCACATGTTCATTTTCTTTCAGCTTGGGGTCATTGAACATACCTAGTGATGCCAGTTGCTGAATGCTCTCCTTAAGGGAGGAAAAGAAAAGCTTGTGTTCTACAGATGGATGGATGCTAAGTGTTTTTCTGGAGGTAGAGGGGTGCTGCAGCATTTCAGTGGGATTTGATTTTCCTTTCAGTCAAAAGCCTCCATCAGGGTGGGCTGCTATGGACAGCAAAATGAATGAAGAAGAAGAAAAACCAGGGTGTAGAATGAAATGGTTACCACATATACATTTTTTTAAATGTATTTATTTATTTCCACAAATGCATCTGCATAGATGTAAAGTTAGATAAATAGAAATATAGTCAGGGTACTTTGTTAGGGGTGGCTTCTCTCATCTGTGTTCCAGTGATGATTTCTTACCACTTTGCTACCCAGTTTTTCCTTCTGTTGTGATGAAGTTTGTGGCAAAGTCTCCTACAAAAAAGTTGGTGTGTACATATGTAGTACTCAGGAAATATAAACAAGTGTTCTCTAGAAATATTGGAGCACCTAAATATTGAGCCACTTATCACTGTTAGAGGAACACAAAGAAATTCAGAGTCTGGAATTACAGTTTATTTTATTTGCAATCAGCAAAGAAGGACCCAGTATGGCCTATTTAGCAGTGCAGAATAAATTTTCATTTTAGATTACTTCTTCTGGGAATAGAGTTTTTAATGGTCTCTAGTGTCTGTGATTTGCATTAATATATGCAAAGCATTCTAAAAGGATACTCTTTCCAAAAGCAGATTTCTTCAACACAAAATGCTCCATTTTGACAAAGGGAATTTTTTTGTTGTTTTTTTTTTTTAAATAATCTCAAAATATGATTTTTCTTTTAATGCACAGTAGTCTAGCTTTTAAAGCAAAATGCAGAGCATTTAGAATTCCCAATTTAAAGGGTTTCATTTTGTCTCTTATTAAACTGGATGATTCCTTCACAATATATGCAAATATACCACTGGAGTGTCTCCATCCACTGCTAAAATTGTGAATGTGTATGTAAACACACAGGTATTTTCTCCCTATTCTGTGTAACTGTCCCTATTCTTTCCTTTAGTGAATCAGGTTTTCAATCCTGAGTTTACTACTCAGCCCTTTTATTTAGGACAATTTATTGCTGAATTCACTGGGAGGGTTTTGCTCAGTTACAATCTGAAGAGAAAATTAATGCTGTCTTCACATTTTGGTGCAGAATTAATTCGGAGTGACCATGATTTATTTCTTGTGGGCTTCAGAGGACTAGATACCCACACACTGCAGGTATGCTTGATATCCAGCAATCTTTTTATCCTGTTTGTTGGGAAATTCTTCCAGGTCACCTATTTTCAGATGTCAGCATATAATCAGATTGCACCTTGCTGTGAATTTCTGTAGCATAAAGAAGAATTAAGAAATATAAATCAAAGACCTGATGGAGTCTGTGCCTTGCTTGTTTAATTATTTTTTTTTCAGTCCTGAATTTGTCTTAACTGCACAGGTGTCTATAAAAGGTTAGAAGAATGGCCATTTGGAAAGGTAAAAAGCTTTATTTAAAGCTGTATCACTTGTTCTTTACATATTTCTGATATTTAATTTTTTTTTCTGTGACTAAAGGCCTCAAAATCATCTTAGCATTTCCCACACTTTGCTTCATGAAAGTCACATGGTCCGTAATTAATGAGATGTGCTATAAATGTCACCACTTTGCTCAAGAAACAGTTCTATTTTTACTCGATTCTTGACATTCATACTTGTTATCCTGCTGACATGTTTTACCATATTTCACTGACAGCATCTTGACTGTGCAGGCAAAATGGCAAATGCCATTTCATAGCTTGGACTAATGCATCTTAGGAAAAGATTCTCAATGGTCATTCTCTTCTTTGTCATTAGGTTACTGAGGCTTTTTTAATCCCTGTGTTGGAAACTCAAATATATCCCTTTTTCTGGCGAGACCATTGTTGGAACTCCATAGTAGTGTTCAGATAAGGTCTCCTCTCCACTTTCAGATAGAGCCTTCCTCTTGCAGGTGAGATAATTATTGAAAAGTATTAAAAAAAAAAGAAAAAAAGAAGATATAGGTATTATGGTAATAGTCTGACTAATGAAGGAAAACTGCTTAGATAATTAAAGAGTGAAAGACCCTAGATTTGATGTTAGAAATTATTCACATTCAAAATATTTCATTCCAGTGATTTTTTAAATTCTGTTTGCTTGTTCAATTTATCTCTCAAAGGTTTTAATCTTCTGTTTTGCCCTTTTTCCTACAGTTGCTATACAGTACAAACAAGCATAGCAGTTTTCTTCAGCAGTTCACAGTAGATCTTCCTCTTGTATGCCTCACTGAAGGCTTATCAGCTTTTTAAAGCCAAGTTATTTTGGTTTACATTTAATTTTACATGGTCAGATAAACTCCGCTGCTTTTTCCTTAGGGGCTGCTGGAAAAAAATTTTACATTTCTATTTGAAATTGTGGCTGAGGCAGCCACATTAGCAGCTCACCTGGAATGAATATAATCTCTATATTTGAAGTTTTGTTATCTCCTTTTTAAGATAAATTAAAATGTGAGGGAGGTTCCAGTACCAGTGGACTAGGGACTTATCTGTAATGGATCTAGGGATGTGCAAAAAATTCTATTAAATAGAATTCTTAAAGATGAGCACATGGGTGCAAGAAAAAAAAAAAGAGACTAGTAGCAGCCCAGAGAAAACAAGATTGTTTCCTGGTAAATACATTGAGATTTTTTTTGTTCAAAAAAAATTGTAAAGGGATCTGAAGGTGCTGTGATGACACAAATGTAAGATTCTTGAACATGCTGCTTTAGTTTTAAGTGGCTTTTCTATTATGAGATAATGCCAAGCTAGCCCTGAAATATGGACAAACATGAGTATGTTTTTTGACATTGCTATTTTTTATAAGTAGCCTATAATTTTTCCTTTCCTAAAAGCATGTATTCAACCCTCTTAAACCAAGCATCTTTTACAGGTGACATTTCAAACTATTCAATCAGGTGGAAAGATATTTTCAGCAAAACTTGGTTTAAACCTTAGTTTCACAAAATGTGGGAACAGTGCAATTTATTCATAAATAACCACTGCTGTTGCTTCATCTAGCAATGATTTACATGCAGAAGGCATCACTTTGTTCATTATTTGCTTTTCTAATTCTTTTCCTATTATTCTAATTCTTTTCCTATTAGAGGAGGAAAAAGAAGCCAAATTTTGACTCAGAAAGTAAAATGGTAACACAGATCAATATTGTGCTTCCAATTAGTGGTTCTAGTTTTGCGTTACTTTCCTTATCTTTTAATGGGAAAGAAAAGATTTCTGCAAGAGCTTTGTTATTTTAGTCAGTTAAACTAGACAGGATTTCACACATGGACAGTAAATTTGGTGAAAGAATGATGCCTGCTACTCATCTGGGAGGTGGGAAATGGATATTCCACCCCCACCCTGCCATCTCAAACCTTGAGATTTTAGCACTGGGGCTCTTCTAATATTTTCCATCCTTCTTTTTTTGTGTGTTTTTTTTTCTTTTTCATGTGCTACCAGTGAAATAGAAACAACACAAGACAAAGGTCATGTTTCCTACAGCCCAGTCTCCAGTGTGTGGAAGGGGCTGAGGCAGGGAGGTGGGTGGGTGTGTTCCTGAGGAAGAGGAGCACTGAAGGCCCTGGGAAGGCCTGTGCAGGATGCACATCCAAGGGGAATCAACATCTGCTTGTGGAACAGTGGTTTTCTGTATTTGGCTTCCAGTAATATCTCTTCTATGAAGGAAATGGTCTTTTCTGTCTGGAAGCCCTCTGCTGGGAGGCCAGGCTGGGAGAGCTGGGGGGGGTTCGGCCTGGAGAAGGGCAGGCTCCAGGGGAGACCTTCTTGCAGCCTCTCAGTGCTGAAAGGGGCCTACGAGAAAGATGGGAACAGACTTGAGCAGGGCCTTTTGTGACAGGGTGATGGTTTTAAACCAAAAGAGGGGAAATTCAGGCTAGAAAGAAGACTTTTTTTTTGTGCTGAGGGTGGTGAGAGGCTGTCCCAGGCTGCCCAGAGAGGTGGTGGCTGCCCCAGCCCTGGCACCACCCCAGGGGAGGTTGGGGGTCTCTGAGCACCCTGCTCTGGTTCGAGATGCCCCTGCTCCCTGCAAGGGCTTGGACTAGATAACAAAAGGTCCTTTCCAATCAAAACTATTCCATGATTCTATGAAAGGTTTATTATTGGTTGTTGCTGCACCCCTGTGATTTCTAAGGAAAAAAACAAACAAACAAACAAAGTCCTGAGATGCCCTGTTTTGCTAGCTGCAAATGCTCACATGCTTAATTTCAGAGGAACTTTATCAATAATAACATCTTTTCTTTGGGAATCAGCAGGGAAGCTTTTCTTCCTTCAGGACACCCACTAGAGGGAGTAGTGATAATACGTGAACGTTGAAGTTGTCAAACAATTTGCCTTAGTTCCATTTATGTCAATCTGGGACACTAAGAAAAGATTTGGGCTCCTGCTTCTCCTGAAAGTCTTATTATGTGCTAAAACAGGAATCAGAGGGTTTCTCAGTGCTCTGGAAACACTCTGGGTAAAATAATTTTGAAGAAAGGCTGACATTTCCTTTCTAACTTATATAACTATTGCTGAAAGAGCCTTTTCAATGCTAAAATGAGTTGTAGATACTCTCAGGATTGATGTAGGGATGGAATGTAAAGGATTTTTTTCCTCATGGGTATTATTCGTATGTAAAAGTGTTGTGCTGATATTGAAAAGCTTTTATTTTTTTTTCAAGCTTAACTTAGAATTTAAAATCATGTTGGTATTTAGATATTTGTTGTTTGTTGCATTGGGTTTTTTTCTCTGGTGTTGAAATAATTTGTAGCTGGGAGCAAGAAAATATATCTGTTTTATTTAACTAATTTTTTAATAATTTAATTTTAATTCCTTTTGAACTGATATGTTTTTAGCAAACAGCTAAATATGACTATACTGTCGATGAAAAAGCTAAGAAGCTTCTGAATTTCCTGGACTGATGAAGGGACTTAGGTGTTGCAGTAGCTGAGTATGTATAGTGGTTGTATGTACATCCAGCCCTCTGGTAAAACTGACACTCCAGTGTGGGGTACCTACACTCTACATACAGTTAAAAATGATGCATCCAAACAGAAGATGGAGAAATTCAGGCACTAAGACCACTTAGAACAAACAGTTGTCTGGGCAGTGCTGGTGGGAAGGCGTATGAGTAGCTGTCACAAGGCTTCTTTCACTTGGTCAAACACCTCACAGTAAACATCTTTGGGAAGAGTTATTTTTTAAAGCTTTTTTTTTGCTTTTACTCCTCCACTTTGTTACCCTCCCTCCAGCTTCTGGTGGTTGTGTGAAGTGTGAATTTTACCTACCTACAGCTGTAACAGAATTTGGGTATTTTCTCCTTTTATTTTTTCTCCCTGTTTATTCTTTTTTTTTTGTTTCTTTTGTTTTGTTTGTTTATTTTTCTCCCAACCCTCTGAAATATTGTATTAGTATAGAGCCTGAATAATAGCAATAAGTGATTTCAAAGGGCAGATTTCTGTTCTGCATTTTTTTTGGCTGCTCTTCTCCATCTAGCAGACAGAGGGAACTGTGTCTGTAGTGATTTCCCAGTATGGAACTACCAGTTTGGGACCCCAAATGCCATCCTGGCTTCAGAACAATCCCCAACTCCTCTGTAATCCTCTGTGAGATGACATCTGCTACCCCTCCTGGCACAGTGCAGTTTACAATGTACAGGTTGCGCATCATAGTCTGGTATCTGAATATATACAGTGGCAGGAGGGTCTTGGGGTTCCTTACATGGGAAAGGTGCAGCTGTCCGAGTAAAGAAACAAGAGCTGTGTCAAGTACCTATTTTATTTTTAAATTAATTTTTAAAAATAAATTAAATTTAATTAATTAAACAAAACAAACCACTTTGATAATGCTGTCTTAGAGAATAAACTGTATTAATGTAGCTTTCAAAAAGATCACAAATGGATCCCATTTTCCAAGTGCCCTTGTAACATACATAATGTCATTCATATCTCCAAGACTTATAAAGGGAAAGAACAGGATCGGTGAGGAGACCAGCACTGAAGCATAGTTATAATTTCAAGACATGGAAAAAAACCCAACCAACCACCAGCAACAAAAAACCAACCAACCAAACCAACAAACCAGTCACTGACATAAATTGGCAATGTGACCAGAATAATTCTGATAAGTGAAAATTGAATTTGAAAAAGGATGCCAGAACTGAACATATGTTTTTGCCACGAAATCTAAATTTTGACACACACAAAAAAAAGAAGTGTTCTAGAATTAAATGCCATCATAGCATTAAAAGTGTTTCTCTTCAGACAGTTATGGAAAGGAACAGGAGAAAATGAGTCTATACATTCAAGCCTGCTTGTGGTAATTGTTCCCAGTTGTAAACCCAATCTGAGCTGTAGAATCTGAGTGTCTTTTGTCAGAACTATTGCATCTGTTTTCACAAGTAAATTCGTGACTTTGTCAGATCATGGAATCATAAACTGGTTGGAAGGGAGCTCTGGAGAGCAAGTCCAACCCCCCTGCCAGAGCAGGGTCACCCAGGGCAGCCCACACTACATCCAGCTACATCTTCAAAGTCTCCAGAGAAGAAGACTCCACAACCTCTGTTTGAAAAAGAAGAGAATGGTTATGTCTTTGAGAACTAAAACAAGGTTAAATGCAATACAACCATGTCATAATTATTGAACTAATGATGGAATGAACTCCTGATAAATCTTTGGAGCAGGAGAAGAGGGAGTTCCTAATACATCCAAAGTTTGGTATGGAATGAGAAACACTAATATGTAGTAATTGTTCTGCAGCCATCTGTGCATAAGCTGTATTTTTAAGCATGACTTTATTTGCTGTGGGACTACTCATGCATGAAAACACTCCCTCTCATCTATTTTCAGAACAAAACCATGAGACTTATCAAATGTTTAACACTGGTGCTTTGTGCTTAAACTAAAATTTCCTGCTGTTGTTGCTTTCCTCTTTCCCATCAGATTTCTTTGTTGTTTTCCATTTCTCCTTGAATGTTTAAAATTATTATTTTTTTTGTTTAAGAGGCTTACTGTTCTAATGATAATTTGTTAGTCATGGTCTCTTCTAAGTTTTGAATGCCTTTGAATAAAAATGGATTTGGAGCTGGTATGGGGTGAAAAACTCTTGCTAAATGTAATTATTTTGATGAAGAAACAAGGCAGCCTGAACTATTGGATCTATTAGTGAATGTTCAATTAGTCCAGCAGCTTGCACAATTTTCTCTGGTTGTAGGCACACAAGTGGCTGCTTTCTTCTGCTCCCCCAGATTTCTCTGCAGGCCCCTGCAACACATCTCTCCATTGACTGTTTTATCACAAAGCTTTTCCAAAGCCTTCCTGCTAGAGCAGCCTCCTGTTAACTTAGGGGTTAACTTAGGCCAGGGACCTCTCTCAGTGGTCAGTTTAGGTGGTGCTACCTTGCTTTGAAGGGTGGGAGAAATTTGGATTATAGATGCAGACAGATCTGTGCTCTTTGACCTGAATGCCAGAGGGTGCTCCTCTGCACCTGAAGGTCCTGACTAGATTACTAGCTCTAAGATCCTTGCTAGATTACTGTGCCAGCCTGATTTTCCTTGGAGCAATTTGTGAAGTTTGTCTATGTAGTTTCTATCCTTTCATTTTTGTGCAACCTGAAAGTTATCTGAGACAGCACTAACATCCAGGCAAAAAGGATGAAGCATTGAATGCTTCTTTTTGGGGGGAGAAGATACTGCTTAGTAGTATCATTTACATTCTTATAACAAGAGCATTTCTACTTACCTCTCTCCAAAAATATTCCTTCCTCTGTTGGTCCTGGGACACAGAAATGAGTCATACCTGTGGTGTTACCTGCCAGAGGTCTAATGCGGGGTATTGAAAGGGTACCACAGCAAAGATGATTTCACTGTGTGTCCACAAGTGGTGGCTGGATTTTTCCCACCTGACAATGGAAATTTGGCAGTTGAGAGCATGCTGGCATTCTCAACTGGGCTTCTAGCACCATGTGGGCAGCCTCCAGCTGACAAGTTGAGTGGTTTCCAAGAAATGCAGCTGGAAGGTACCTGCTGGTACAATGCTGCATGTGCAAAACCAGATGGGGACACGTGCTTTTGGAAATACATGTCTCTGAGCCAAACCTTTATTTACTGATAGCCACTAAGGGCAAATTCTGTGTGGCATCTCATGGTTTACAAATCTGGCTACTGCCAAGCCCACTTTTTTCTTCTCTGTGGTGTTGATTTGCAGGGGGGTTGGACTAGATGATCTTCTAGGTCCCTTCCAACCCCTAATAGCTGTGAATCTGTGAATTGCCTGCTGCTTCTTGCCAGCTGCAATGGGAGATGAGTTAGGACAGTCCTTTTTAAGATGCATGTTCTTGTCAGAATGGAATAGTTNTGGGTAATGAGATCAGGGCTTGTGTAATCCAGAATTTCTTTGATTTGAACTTGGAGTATTAGTTTGAACTTCTATTTAATTTTATGTAGCTTTACCATTTTAATTGTTTTAATGGTCCAGGGCAAGAGTTTGACCCTGGATCTATTTCTTGCTGTCTGACAAAGCTTGAAAATGCCACAGAGTCATTTTTGACCAAGTACTGATCACTCTGTATTGCCTTTAAGTATTGTCTTCAACAAGGCAACCATAGGAAAAAGTTGGCATCTGAGGATGCTAATGATGAAATAATTGATAATCTATTAATCAGATTATGACAGATTCAGAATTAATTTACAAACATTGAGTGTATTTGTGGAATTGTGGAGTTGTGAAGTGTATGTTCTCCATGCCTAACCCGCTTCAGCTATCATGCTGTTCCACAGAGAGGGCTAAGACCACAAACCCACAGAGCACTATCTCCCTCTGACCCACAGACACAGACACCAAGTAGTAGCAAGGTCATCATGGACAGGCTGCTTTTCTCACCTCCCTTCCATGGGGCCATGTAAAACCAATTTCCATTTGCACTCCAGATGGGGAAAGCAGTAAACTCCATGGGCTCCTGCTTTACCTCTCACTCAGCCACTGACAGTCCTCTCCTTTGCTTACTGTTGAGTTTCCTTGGGATTCACAGCTTCCAAGCCAGACGTGTGTAAGGAAGGATTGCATTGTTCAGGAAACTGAGATATGGATTTTGTTTTGAATGCAAAACGAAAAAATACAAACCTAATTCCTTTCTGCTGCAATTTCTCACCTCTAAAAAAAACAAAACCAACAAAATCANATAGTTCAGTGTCACCTCTATGTATTTTGCTATATCATATGACTTTTCCAGAAAGCCCCAAAGCATGTCCACTTATCACCTGCAAAATCCTAATTATAAGGTTTTTAATACTCATTATTGCCTTGTATTTTCAGTGTTAAAGTGCCTGACGAGCCCAAATGACATTTTTGGGTATGGGTGTGGAAACTGACCTTGACCTTCATGAAATCAGTGTGTGAGATATA
>VYZU01089765.1:70261-97762 GCA_013401355.1 Ceyx cyanopectus
CTTCAGCTATCATGCTGTTCCACAGAGAGGGCTAAGACCACAAACCCACAGAGCACTATCTCCCTCTGACCCACAGACACAGACACCAAGTAGTAGCAAGGTCATCATGGACAGGCTGCTTTTCTCACCTCCCTTCCATGGGGCCATGTAAAACCAATTTCCATTTGCACTCCAGATGGGGAAAGCAGTAAACTCCATGGGCTCCTGCTTTACCTCTCACTCAGCCACTGACAGTCCTCTCCTTTGCTTACTGTTGAGTTTCCTTGGGATTCACAGCTTCCAAGCCAGACGTGTGTAAGGAAGGATTGCATTGTTCAGGAAACTGAGATATGGATTTTGTTTTGAATGCAAAACGAAAAAATACAAACCTAATTCCTTTCTGCTGCAATTTCTCACCTCTAAAAAAAACAAAACCAACAAAATCAGCAAGAGTCTGTGTTCTTCTCTTGCTTTTTTGCTATTTCATTTGCTTGCTTTAGGGGGTTTACGTATCCTTAGAGAGTTATGTACCTGGTTTTTATTATTTGAGAAACACAGAGCTCCCTCCCTGGGTGTGGTAGAGTTGGTTATATGACCCAAAAGAAGCCCAGTTTTGCTCTTCCTTTTGCTCTTCTCTTCATCACTGCATTACATCTCACTGCCTTCACTGTGAGGGAACTTGAAATCACATGGCAAATGGCTGCAGAATCTCCTGTGCTTCTTTCTACGTGGCTTCTTCAAGGCACATGGCAAGTATCTCATCTGGGATGAAAGAAAACCTGTCACCCATTTTCTTCAGCATCTTCTCAAATGGGCTGTGCAGTCCTGTAAGGTATGGACTGCCTTCTGATTGTCATGAGGCTGATGGATGCTGTCAGCGCTTGGGACGAAGAAAAGACCCATAGAATATCTCAGGTTGGAAGGGACCACTCCCTGCTCCTCACATGGGTGGTATCAAGTCAGATCCACTTCATGAAGAGTATGGAAAAGAGACTGACCCATCACAGCCTCTGGTCACATAATCTTTAGCTTTGATTGCTGCAGATGCAGACCTAAGTTGGTTTTTCTTCTTCCCACTTTTCATTTCTTTTAAATTTCCATTTTCAATTGAAAATCAGTGGTTCAGGAGAAGCTCTAAGTTCCTCCTGCCTCTGGCATTGGCACAATTAGCAGCCGTAGGCTGAGTCCTGCAGAGTCCCACATGAAATTCTGGACACACTGCCAAGGGATGAGTGGGCTGCCAGTCTGGGGACATGATTTCTGCACAGCAGGAATCAAACTGCTGCTGTTTAGATTCTGGATGGGGAAGTCATTGCCAGGTATTGTGGTTCTCATACTCCCTCTGGTAGTTTCCATTGAAGCTGTCACACTTGTATGAAATTAGTGGGGACTGCTCTGCCTTGTTGGTGATATTTGAAAGACTACATTTGTCTGAAATCCTTGCCTGAGCCTGGTTCCTATGGCAATCAGGATTGTACAGTGATATATGGGACTGGAATGCTGTGTTTACAACGCTTGCCAGTCAAAACCCCATTGCCCCCATCACCTGTAATGACAGCTCTGGCAGTACCTACTTGTGCTGTTGTCTTGTCTCTGGTGTTAGTTGCAGAACACCCCATCAGTGCTCACTGGCATAAAATTAGAGCCATGAAATGATCCCTGCTTCTTGCATCCTCCAGATGCCATTGTAAAGTGTATCATTGTGAAGGACTGAATTTGCTCCTCCAAGGGGCTGAGTGCCAGAGATGAGGCTGTGCAGGAGGCTGTGTGGGCGGACTCGGGAGGTGATGAGCTGCAGGGCAATAAAAGGCACACAGCATCATTCCCTTTGGGCAGAAGCAAGCCCCTGAGCCAGGTCTGCATGGCCAAAGCTGGAAGCAAAGGCCTTTTCCAGAAGCAGTGTGTTCATTCATTCAGAAAGTGGTCTGGAACTTCCCTCATATTCTCCCCTAGGCTCAGACTGTGGCAACAACTCTGAGATCAACTCCAGTGAGCAGCTCTCTTTCTGTTTTCCATAGCAGGAAACGTGTGTCCCTGGTCCCTAATGCATGTCTGTATGTAGCATAGACACCCATCTACTGCATATTCAGCATCTCACTGCATCACATCTGTCAGGCAGTTTAATCAAGCAAACATGCTTCCAGCTCCAGCAATACTTTCTGTGCAGGCAAAATACATCAACCCCCCAAATATGGTTTTGGTAATCAGAGTAGTGAACAGAATGAACTAGGGCAGCATGGGAGGTAAATGTTTGCTCACAGAATCCTACACTGTCAGGGGTTGGAAGGACCCTGGAGATTTTGGAGTCCAACCCCATGGAATAGAATCTGATCCAGCACAGGGCACAGGAACAGCCAGGGGGGATGGAAACTCTCCAGAGCAGGAGACTCCACAACCTCTCTGGGGAGCCCCTGCCAGGCACTGCCACCCTCCCAGTGCAGAAGTTCCTCCTCATGTTGAGCTGGAACCTCCTGTGCTCCAGTTTCCAGCCACTGCCCTTGGCCTGGCCCAGGGCACAGTGAGCAGAGGCTGCCTCTCCTCCTGACACTCCCCCTCAGCTCTGGATCCCCATGGATTCCAGCCCCTCTCAGGCTGCTCTGCTCCAGACTAAAGACCCCGGGCTCTCAGCCTGTCCTCAGCAGACCCCTGTTCAGTCCCTTCAGCATCCTTGGAGCCTCCACTGGACTCTCTGCAGCAGCTCCTTGTCCCTCTGGAGTTGTTAGTGTTTCCAGTTTTGCTGCCCCAAAGCCTGTGCCTCCAGGTTTTTGGAAGCACTTGCAGAAATACCAGGTTATGTGATGTCATGCAAAGAAAGGATGCTGGAGATAGTTGGAATTCTGACAGTTAGAAACATATCCCTACTTACTGCTATTTCCTCCTTTTGCTAATTCTTTAAAGCAATGCAGTCTCATCAGGCAAATATCCTCTGTTGATCACTAAATGCTCTCCATCTTTTTGCTGGGCACAGTTTTGCATGTACGTGTGTGTTTGCTGTTCAGAGCACAGCATCCTTGCTAACCAGTGTTGATGCACAGGGTCATGCTCAGTCTCCAGAAGCCTTTCCCAGATGGCATGACAGTGCCAACAGCCTTTGCTGCCTCACGGGGAAACACACTGCAGGCATGAGCCCCTCTCCTCTGGAATCTCCTCATGAAAACATGGTAGGAGAATGTTTAGCATCTGAGTGAGCAATAAACACTGAAGGGTCACCTGGGGAGTGTGACTGAGATGTTCAGGTGACATAGAAGTGGCTCTTGGCACCTCTGACAAAGCTCCCTGCTGCAGGGGGTGGCTGGTGGCTCCTGGCCCTGCTGCCAGTCCAAGCCTCCTGGGACCACTCTGGCTTGTAGCAGGTAGGTAAGGTGATGCCTCCATTTCTTTCTAACTTCTGCCTTGAACCCAGAAGAGAAGGAAATGCAGCTGTAAATGTTTGAGGGAGTGAAAGACCTACCAGGAGTCAAGCACTCAGCTCTCAGGAGGCTTCTACCTGCTTTGACTGTCTTCCTTTGCTCAGCTTTGGATCCTGAATGCTTGCAGTAAAGAAATTCAGGGTAGCAGTCCCTGACAGAGACTGACCTGGACCTGTAGAGAACAGGAAGGCAGACACAAGAATGTTTGTATTAGAAGCTTCTGGAAAGGAATTAGTGTTATCAGTCACAGATCATTTAACTCTGCTGAAGTCCAACAGTTTTGCATGGTTGCAATAATAACATAATGGGAAGGAACAGTCCTAAGCTGAATTGTATTCATTTAAATGCTTTCCTTGACTTGGCTTCTATAGGAACAAGATAAAGGTGCCACATTTCATTAATTTTTACATTAAATTTCTTTTAAATCCCTGTGGAGGGGAGTTTGTGCCTCGAACAGTCCAATGCAAATATAGATGTTCTGAAACTCTTTTGTAAAACTAAATTTCAGATCTACAACTGGCAGGAGTTTCTGAGTTCAGAAAAAAAGGTTTTTGTGACAGTGCAGTACAATGTTCTTCTGGGACTAGATAACAGAATCACAGAAATTAGGGGCTGGAAGGGACCTAGAAGATCATCTAGTCCAACCCCCCTGCCTGAGCAGGATCACTTAGACCAAGTCTCTCAGGAACAGATCCAGGCGGGTCTTAAGTGTCTCCAGAGATGGAGACTCCACAACCCCCCTGGGCAGCCTGTTCCAGAGCTCTGGCACCCTCACTGAGAAAAAGTTCTTCCTTGTGTTAAGCCNGGGAGATGCTCCACTCCCCTAATCATCTTGGTGGCCCTGCGTTGGACTCTCTCCAGCAAATCTCTATCTTTTTTGAACTGGGGTGTCCAAAACTGGACACAGTACTCAAGGTGGGGTCTCACCAGTGCAGAGTAGAGGGGGAGGAGAACCTCTCAACAATTCAGAGTTTGGCACAAGAACTTAATTAAACAGATTTTCCAGGTGGGTAAGTCATGGAAATAGCCAGCAGAGACATCTCCTTTCAGCATGAAATTCAACCTGACACATTCTGACCAAGAAACTTCTTTCATCTGGGATTGGGGACTGAAGGGCAGAGGGGTCTCCTGATGCAGCAGCAGTGTTGTCTGCAGTGGCACATCAGCAACATGACCACTGTAGCCTATGGCAACCTGACTTGGGACTCTTGGTTTAATTTTTTTGTCTTGTGGTATTAGGCCTAATATGTCTTTATGCTATTCTAAAAGTTGTAGCAGTTGGATTCCTGCTACTGCATGAAAAGTCACAATTACAGATTAATCAAATCAATGCCAATTAAAAATGTTATCAAATTTAAAGTCCAAAAATGAGAGCAGGACTTAAAATGGTTTTCTGAAACAGAGATGAACAACTGTATTATCAGGCAATTTCAGAGCACAATGAGCATGTTTTGAAAGCAGTTTAAGTAGGTGCAACATTCAGAGCTAGCTAAGGTGTTTTGATGTCTCTCTGCTTCCTAAATTCTTAAAATATAATCCCCAAATGTATGCTTGTGGTAGGAAAACATGTGCTGTACATACACTCGTGCTTTTATGTTTGCAGCTGCAGCCCTGTATAAATTGCTGTTTCTTGAAGTCTCCCATTCATGGTCATGGTGGTAGATTACATGTTTCCCTTCTGGAGGGCTAATTAATGGCATCCAAGTTCTGAACAGTTAATTTCTAGGTAGTCTCGAGGCAGCTGCCACATCTATAAGCAAAGAAACAGTCTTTAGAGAATCACAGAATGTCAGGGGCTGGAAGGGAGCTAGAAGATCATCTAGTCCAACCCCCTTGCCAGAGCAGGATCACCTAGACCAAGTCACCCAGGAACAGATCCAGGGGGGTCTGGAATGTCTCCAGAGCAGGAGACTCCACAACCCCCCTGGGCAGCCCCTGCCAGGCTCTGGCACCCTCCCTGGGAACAAGTTTTTCCTTGTGTTTCCCTCTTGTGCTCCAACTGACTCCCATTGCCTCTTGTCCTGTCACTGGATGACATTGAGAAGAGTCTGAATTTTCAAGTTTTTAAAATGTATATTTTTATGACCTGTGTTTTCATGTTTTCTGTCATCCAATTCCTCTATTAATTTATTCTCTCTTTATTTCATCTCTCTATTTCATGATGCCCTTTTGACAACAGTGAAACACCTTCTCTTTCTCTGGCTTAGCAGACCACAGTACTTTTCTCTCCCTTTGTCAATACTGGCACAGAACAAACAAAAGAATGTAGCCAGGCTGTCAAGTGACCTTCTTTGTAGTAGGTAGCTTCACTTCTGTATTTTCCAACACTGCAGCTGAGAGATATGCCCAGTAGCTATTCTTTTCTTTAGCTCTCCTGGCAGGAATGAGTTGCTGTGAATCCAAGGACTGGACTAATCTTCAGGTTAGCATTTTAAAGCCAGGTGTCCAGTTTGAATTGTCATCTAGACTCTTTCCCTTGGCTAGAAAGGCAATTTTAAAGGTGATCCAATACACTTTAGAGGAGAGAGGATGGTTTTTTTTTCTGGAAAACTTCCTTTCTCTTTACTGGAAACCAGCTGTATGATCGATTCTCTTAGTCTAGACATCTAATTTCTTATCAGACTAGAATTAAGCAGGATGGATATTTGTTCTGCTCAGGAGCCAGAATCTCCTGGAAATGGAAATGTTCATTTCCTTCAGTCCTCAAGTGAAGCCTTGTTAGGCTACATCTATCCTAGCTGAAACCAAAAGAGAAGCAACTAAGTCTAATTCAAATACCTCACTGAGGAGGGTGAGCATTATAAATGATAGAACTAAGGCATGTTTATGATTTTTCATTGTTTTCTCTTGAATTTGCACCACTGCCCTCATCAATACAAGCAAAATGAATGTTGGTATGAACTCATCACCAGCAGCACCATGGAAATCCTTGCAGCTTGATGCTCTTAGCCTTGCCCTCTCCTCATCAAAATAGAGGTATTTCTATTAAATATTTTTTTGTTGTTGATAAACTTCAATAACATTTGTACTTTCCAACATAGACGATTAGAGGTGACCAATCCATTGGGAGGTTTTTATTTTTTTTCCCCAAAACTTTTCTTACTCTACAATAAAACCAATTTCAGGGACATTTGCCAAGTTAAACTCTAGTGTTAAGTTTTCATTCTGCCATTCACTTTTCAGCTCTCAACATTATGTTTCAGCTCTTGCTTTTTCTCCCAGTAGAAGACACTAGTGATTAGTGGTTGCACTGCAGTCACAAAGGTCCTAAGAAAGGTTTGTATGAACAGGCAGAGATGGGTAGGTGCACAGACCTCCCAGCTCCTGGATATGCTGCAGATTTCTGGTGTGTAAATAAGAATATTTAATCTGTCTATATGTTGGTCTCCCCCTTGGGAAAGGGAGGTAGTTCATACATCTTGAGAGGTGTGAATTTGGACTCTCTAAAGGCTGTGTGCACCGGAAGGGCTTGGTTGGGTGGTTTTTAAAAAGCCAAGGTAAAATCAGAGGCAATTGAGCTGCTAAGTCTCTGAAAGGAACCATGTGTTCATTTTATGTATTTGTTTTTCTAAACGTTGTGAATTCACATTTTGTTTTGCATTGCAGCTTACACTGTGGCATATGGTTTGCTGATTATAGGAAGCTGAGCCTGAAAAAAATGCATTGCCTGACTAAGGAAGCATATTTTCACCAAAGCTAAGAAAACTAGGATGATAATATCAGATAAGTTTTAAATTTTACTTCACTGCAAGAAGATTAAGTTGTTTGGCAAGTACAGAGAACAAATCTGAACCTCCTTATCAGCAAATCCTCTTCCAAAGGCTGAGATATATAATTTAAGAGTCCAACCTCAGAGCTTTATTAGCTGTGCAAATATTTGAGACACTTAATTCTTTTAGGCAGGACTCACTGGGCTGATCCTTTCCCAGCTAAACTATCCTCCATAGTCCTCAACTATCCTGTAACCTGGATATGTGCATCTAAGCACCAGTTTATTACAATCATAGAATCATTCAGGTTGGAAAAGCCCCTTGGGATCATCCAGTCCAACCATCAGCCCTGCTCTACACAGTTCACCCCTAAACCATGGCCCTCAAACCCACATCCAAACCACCCTGAAGCACCCCCAAGGCTGGGAACTCAACCCCCTCCCTGGGCAGCCTGGGCCAGGCTCTGGCTACTCTTCCAGTGAATATTTTTCCCTAACACCCAGTCTGACCCCATTGTTGGTAGGATGCTCTGAGGTGTGAATATTGTGGCCATTTGTGTGAGCTGATGTTGCATTTGCCAAATTTTTGAGCTGTAGGAAAAGCTTGATGCTGAACTGGGGAGGAGAGCAAACACTTCTGGCAACACCTCAGGAAGGTGAGCTGGTGTTTTCCAAGCCCAACTGCCTAAAAACCAAATGCAGTGCATACAGGTCACCATGGCATAGCTGGAGGTGCTGTGTAGAAGCAGCAGCTGCTGTGGGCAGCAGGCATCTGCAAGCTGAGCCTTCACCTCTTTCCTAAAGAGAGATTAAAACTGCCTTCTCTTTCCTTCCTAAACAATGTGATTCACCTATTAGTATCAAACAGCCTATTAGTACTTCTTTCACTTAATGAGGCTGTCCTCAGGGTCTTTTTAAATGAGGAATTATGAGCCTTGTGCCCTGTGTGCATGCTGCTGGGTCAACCTAGAAAGATGGGCCTCTCAAAATTGGTATAGCCCTGGGTAGAAGTTGTCCTAGCAATATTTAGGTGTTACAGGCAACCCCACTGAAACCTTCCTGCAGCAAGGTGTTTGCTGTTCATTAGAAATAAATACCATTCTGCACATTTATTGTACAGATTTTCCTCTTCCTTCAAGGCTATAAGCTGGTGTCATTGAGCATGGGCAAATTAGAAGCAAATTACCTTTCTCAAGCCATCCATCTGTCGTATGAGGCAAAAACCTGAAGGTGTATGTCAGTGCTGATAATTAGACACGTAGGCACAATTAACGAGATTACCAGTGGAGTTCAGGCAATCTGCCCCACTTCAGACATCAGAAGTAGACCACCAACAGGTTATAAAACAGTGGAGCTGGGGGTTGGAGTTCAGCTCACACCCCAGCAGATCTCAGGGCAGTTGCAGGCAGGATAATAAAGCATCAGGAAAGGTCTGATCTCTCTGCCCTCTTTCTGATTGCAACATGCCCTGAGGGTTTTGGGCTGGGGCAAGCTTTCATCAGGCATGTTTTTGGTGCTCCATACCACCTTGCCAGAGCTCATTTAGAATAGGTTTTAATGTATTTAGGTGATTAAAGTTACAGATACACACTTGGAAGCTTTGTCCAAAGTAGCTATATGCTAAATTCCAATTATTTTTAATGAGACTTATGCACCTCCTTATTTCAAAGACACCTGAAACTGCTGTGGGGAGCACCTGGTGCCATGCCAGGAGCAGAGAAGTGAACGTAAGGTTAAAAGAGTCTCCTCTGTGGCCTGGATGTGGCTCAGCACATGGGGCATAGTGCTCAGCACCAGGAGAAGAAGGACAGCAAGAAGGGCTGCTGAGCACCTGAGCTGGCACAAGACCACGGGTACCTTGCCCCACTTTGCTGGTCCAACATCACCTTTGGAAGGTGTTTTGCGATCTCCCAGTGCATGGAACTACCAGGCAAGAGTCACCTTCCTGTGGTGAGCTGTGCACCACAAATATATGTGTCAGGAGCAAGAATAAGCAGGCAGTGGAGGGACACGTGCTCAGCCAAAGGTGGCAGAAAGCTCTGGACATCATAACCAGAGGTTGTGAGAAGTTTTCTTGTGCTCATGCTTATTCATGGTTCATTTAACACTCACACACAGAAGCATGTACATGCACTTTTCCCTCCCCAGGGCACTCCCTTGCATATGGTGTGAGACAAACATCAAAATACAGATTAACAATAACAGAAATGGCTACAAACAGCATGTCAATTACTGACATCTTCACCACCACGTATGATTTCTTTGCTTACTTATGTTGTTCTGATGTGACTCTGAAGCCACTTGCTAGGTTTTGATATCAAAAATATAATTTCTCTCTAAAATAGAGAAGAAAGGGGCTGAAACACTGAATTATTTAGTTGTTGCATTGCTCCAAAGGGGTGGAAAGGTCTGTGTTAGTGTAACAGCACTGGATGTATCTGTATGCTGGTTGGTGAAAATTGAGACAAACAGCCTTTTCATTTAAAAGAAGTGTCTTTTCAGCCTGGCTGCAAGAATTTGTGCAGCAATCACTCGAGTTTTAGCCATAAGCAAAAAAGAAAATGGAAAGCAGAAGAACTCTGTGATGTTCTTCTTAAAGCCTGTCCATGTCAAATACAGCACAGGAGCCCCTTGTAGGGGGTAGCACATCATGTGGCCCAGCCTTTCTTAGCAAATCAACAGTCTAGACAAGATTTGCCCAGTAAATCTTGAAAGTGTCCAATGCTGAGGAACCCACCACTTTTCTGGGGAGGTCATTCCAATGGCCATTTTTTTTTTCCTTGTGTAAAACATTCCCTTTGTGTCTAATAATTTATTAAGGTGGAAGATGCTCTGCAGTGCAGCACTTCAGAACACCCAGACCAGGAGACCAGACTAGAAATAGTCTGGAAATTAGGTCCACAGCAAGTGTTTCTCTCTGCAGGATCACCCACATGGTTACATGACCATTGGATGCAGGTTTAGCCTTCTGACAGTCTCCTGGCTCTCTGAGGGGGTACTATGGGTAGATCATACCTGCATGAAGCTCTCCTTTGCATAATAATAATAATAATATTTGCATAATAATATCTTTGCATTCATCTGTATTGCTTCCAGTCTTCTGCAGAGTGTTTATACTGCTTTTAGGGAAAGAGATTAAACTACCTGGAGAAGATAAAACCAGGTGCTCCACGTGTATTTAAACAGCCTCACAGAAGCAAGTCTCTGGATTAGGAGCCAATAATGCACCCAACTCCTTGAAACAGATTCCTTTGGATGGTATCCCTTGGTTACCTGCTGACTCATAAATACCAGTTTGGGGATAAAGACTATTGCACTAGCAAAATCTCCACTGAGGTAGGTAAAATAATATTTAAGGTCTTAAGTTAATATGGCAGATTTAAACCCTGCTTTTGCACATATTGACTTTTCTTTCCTTGGTGCTCTAAGCCTAAAGGTTTAGATCTTGCTTATTAGTGAAAAATTGCTGTCTTTTAACAGAAAGAATAACTTACAAACTAGTTATCTGCCTTCTGGTCAGGTAGATTGGCCACAGTTGGAAGGAGGAATGGGTAAGTTTTTTGGTGGTCATTCAGCAGGTTCAAAGTGAGCTCAGGACCTGATGCTCCATTTACTGTGCTTCAGGTGCCCTGACTCGAAGGGCTACAGTTGGAAAGCATATTTGAAAGCTGGAATAATTGTATTAACAGCTGATTAATTAGTCTAACACAAGCCATGCCCTGTTTCCATACACCTACTAGATTATGTGTTTGCTTTTCCTCTGCCCGTCAAAGGATTTGAGAGCCAGTTTAAATGGAGATCTGATGTCTCAGTGTGGGGGCAGAAGCTGGGAGTTCCTGTAGCAGTAATGGCAGGATTGTTCCTGTTGTTAATACATGAGAAGACTAGCCTGAAGTGATAATACTTTATATTTTGCTTAATCTAGCTTCATTGAAGAGTGACCAGTGAAAATGGATCCTCACTGTTGGCTGACTGCAAAATTCTGTTATTCTAATTCAGTCCTCTTTTCTTTCAGTTTATGAGGTTTATGGACTTGGTTATGAGTGGGGTGGATGATTCTAAAGAATATGAACAAGGAAGCTTTGTACCTCTGTGTATGCCCCTGTTCATGGAACTTGTGCAAACATAATTCATCCCTGCATGCAGAGAACATAAGCTGGATGAGTGTACACCTCCCTATGAAGTATCTTAGTTATTGCCTGAGGTAACATCAGAGTGAATTTTTAGACTCTTACACAACTCTGTTCTTGGGCAGAATATGTTATTTGGCACACTAACTCTTTGCAGATTTTACTTGCTTGTTAATGACATTGTATAGGAAGAGTTCATCCTCTCCTCATGTTTATCACAGGGGCTTCTGACAAAGACTGAGTTATATCTATTTTAGAGCTCTCCTCATAGTGAGTTTCAAAAGTGACTAATCAAACACGGACTCTGATTGGTAATTCCTGAGAAACTGTTTCTTTCCACTACTTGATCCAAAGCTTAGTCTGGAGTCTGTGATACCCTCCCTTGGGTGAGTGTTTTCACCCTAGTGTACCCTGATCTGTACAGTTTGGTGTGAATACCACTGCACCGAGTGCAACAGGGACAGTATTCTCCCTCTCAACAGATGCTCTCCTCACTGGACACCAGTTTGCACACCCTGCTGGCACCCAGGGCCAGGATAGACCTCGTGGGATGGGCAAGTCTGGCTGGAACTCAAGGACCCTCTCACCTCCTACAGCTCCTGAGCACAAGAGCATTGGTACTCACCTCCAAAGGGGAGGCCAGGGGAAGAAGGCACGGTTGTGACTATTCCCATCTCATCCTCAGGACAGGAGGGGGTGGTGCTGGCAGGTGGTGCTGGTGGTGCTGGCAGGTGTTGTGCAGGTCTCTCTGCACTTCTATGGGTTGGTTTGGAGGTTGGATAGGGACAAAGAAGGATTTGGGGCAATATTTTTTTCTCCAGTCACGTGTGCCTGGTCCTTATCCAGTTGGAAATGGCTTCATGAGAGCAACACAGGGTTGTGAAAGCAGAGAGTGTCATGCTTTCCCCAGGATATGGTTCTGGTTTAAGCTAACTTTCTCTCTTTTTTGTATGCTTTTCAGTGCAGACAATATTATTTTGGAGACAAGTCTTCCTCTTTCTGTTTAAAGAATCCTTTTCAGCAACTGCAATCCTGCCAGAAAGTGGATGCTCTTCAGAACAGGATGGTTCAGGGATACTGGTAGGAACAACCTGAGAAAGGCAGGGGTGTTGGAGTGGAGTAGAAAGCCAAGTGACATGTCAAAAATGATGTCTCCAACAGATCCTAGCTGTCCATGGGCATTTGGCTACTTCTGTGCTGAGGTTGAAGACTTGGCAAAAAAACCCTGTTTCATTCAGCCAGCCACTGTTGCTTTGGTACTCAGCAGTTTAGAAATGTCTTTTCATAAAAACTCACCTATAAGGTTTTTTCATTACAATACACAAATTATGAAAAGAGAATTTTGAGGAGCATTGGCTAAATAAACATTTTGAAAGGGAATTAACTACATCCTAGCTGGTCTTAGACTCTCAAAAAACCTTTGAATTTGTTCATCTGTTTCACCATTTACCAAACCTGAAAATTTGACCCTAAGCTGTATGTTTTCTTAGAGTGAATCCTCCTGCATGCTTTGTAGAAACCTTTGCTTTGTGGCAAAACTCATCTTCAGCTTTCCAGCAGACATTTTTCCTTTGATTAAAAATAAACACAAATGGGTGGCCTTTACTTGACTATCATTTTAGTAGTGTTACTCAGTGATTCTACCTGTGTCTTCCAACTTCTAGGACAACACATGGCCATTCTTATGTTATTAGTTGAAAAAAATATTAGCTTTTCATAAGAAAATTCACTAATCTGCTCTCCAGAGGCTATCTTTGTTTGTGTCCTCTCTGTGCTACTGTTGTTAAGTTCACAAATAAACCCTGGTATTTTCAGAGCTGGTGAACTCTCTGAATGATGTAGGTTGCATTTTAGGTTGACATTTTAAAAAGACCTAATTCTTGACCTTTGGCAGTGCTGCTTGGAACACTCAACTGTTCCAGGTAGCTTGAGCCCGACAGGGAAAACAGAAATATGCAGTTTCCTACAGGTTTCTCAGATGGACATCCAAATTTCATCTGTGGAAAGCTTTTGACTCTCCCTTGTCCTTATATAGCAGCCTCTGATATAAGAAAGACACTTCTAAAATTTGTTTTCAGTCTTTTTGGATACTTATTTTCAGCTGGATGGTATTGGGTTAGACCCAGTGCTCTGAATCTGAGTAATCCTGTTTCCATTTGCATTTTCATTGTCTTGTAAACAAACCTGTTCATTTATTTTTGGTGCAGCTATTTTAAGAAAATTTACCACACTCTGCACAGAGGGACACATCACCCTGCTGGGCAAGTCATCTCACAAAGATGTATCAGCAAATGCAATTATAGCAGCAGTGTTCATGGAGGACCCTGAGAGCTGTGCCAGGGAGCAGAAGTCATCCATAGGAACCATCTGGAGTGAGCCCCTGGCTGTGAGTGATGAGTGCTGAATGCACCAGTGGTCCCAGTGATGCCAGGGCAGCTCTTTGCTGGGGTTGGGGCATCATGTGGGGCTCCACCCTGGGGTATCAGACACCTCTGTGGGCTTGGGCTGAGGCCAGGATGGGACACCAGCCTGTGGATGGGAGACAGGATCACTGGTCCCATGGCTGGCAGGGGCTGTGGGGAGCTGGAGACACTGGGACACTGGGGTAAAATGGGGTCCTGGGCAATAGGTAGGGGTAGGAGTGTCCCCAGCAGAGGTCAGGTTGGGACACAAAGGGCTATTCGTGTCCTCAAAACCCTGGCAGCAACTTGTTAACAAGACTTCCAGAGCCATCAATAATTTGGGATTTATGGCTATTTGTGGGTAACATACTGTCAGTAAATGAGATTGAAATTTGCTAAAGAAGTTGGCCACTATTAATAACTTCCCTTGATCAATGCATTTCAAGATGATAGCACATGGTAATCTCTCCTTGGAGACCACTCTTGGCAGGGGAGAGATGCCTCTTACCATTGTCTGTGTGTGACAGGACAGGATGAAATGCTAGTGCTGAGCTGCTTCTATGAGGTTATATCTGTATTTCACTTTTGCTTCGACTCTGGCACATTGGTGATATTAAGTGCTTTGTAATGCTGCCTTTCTGGCTTTTTCTTCTGAGGTAGATCAGGCTGTATGTACTGCCTGATCCCAGCTGTTGCTTTTTGCTGTTGCTTTTTGCCATAGACTACAAAGCTGCTGTACTGCTTCACCCCAGAAACTGCTTCAGAATCACAGAGTGTCAGGGGTTGGAAGGGACCTAGAAGATCATCTAGTCCAACCCCCTTGCCAGAGCAGGATCACCTAGACCAAGTCACCCAGGAACAGATCCAGGTGGGGCTGGAATGTCTCCAGAGCAGGAGACTCCACAACCTCCCTGGGCAGCCCCTGCCAGGCTCTGCCACCCTCCCTGGGAACAAGTTTGTCCTTGTGTTTCCCCTCAACCTCTTGTGCTCCAACTGACTCCCATTGCCTCTTGTCCTTCATCCTTGGCAGTTTCTCAGGCCAGGCTGGATGGGGCTCTGAGCAACCTGCTCTAGTGGGAGGTGTCCCTGCCATGGCAGGGGGTTGGAACTGGATGAGCTTTAAGGTCCCTCCAATCCTGACAATTCTATATTCTACATTAATTTAGTTATTTCTTGTTTATTGTTTTATGTTTATTCCTTTTACTTACTGGTTTCCAGACAGGTGTTGACAAAGAATTACTCAAACTGCAGAAGAGTCAGAAGATTCTGCAGTTATCTCCAGCTAAAACATTTTTGGCAAGTGAGTATATATGTGCAATACTTTTTGGACCCATTTTGCTGCCTTAAGAGGCACAGATGTGTGAAGAAATACACAGATGTTTTGAGGCATAGCTGAATTCCATCCCTGAACTTCTGAAACTTCCCAGCAACAAAACTCAGCAGCAGAAGGAGATAGCTGAGAAGCCTGACATTTGAATTGACCTGGGCTCTCTGCCTACATTAATAAGTACAGTGGAACAGTAGGAATAGATTTGTAGAGCAAAACAGCCAGCATGGAAAACATGAAATCCAAGATACACACATTTCAGGGCAATTTACTTTGGATTAGTCCGGTCTGATCCTGTGGAGTCCACATCTGTCAGCAACTGGAGTACCACAGGGACACTCAGGGAAAGCTTCTTCCAGATAAGTCACTTGAAAGACATCCAGATTGTGATCTCCAGGACTGCTCAGCCCTGTGAACAAAACAAAATGGGCACAATTGGGAGATTCACTTGAAAGGGGCACCCTTGATCTGAACTAAAGGGTTAACACAGACACTCCTATAACCTTTCCCAGTCTGTCCTGGATTTCTAGTAAGTACTTTAGGAAGCTGCTCCACAGATCTGAAAGCTCTACAGGGGGGTAAAATTTATTTCTTGCTGCAGTGCTGGCACTGCAAAAAGTACTGCATTTTCCCCAAACTAAATGTCCAGCTATGGCTCAAAGTTTCTTTAACTGGTGATAAAACCCATTGTGTGTGTTGGGGTTTTTAAAAAAGCCAATTTGCTGCAGTCTAGCAGCCCACCATAGATGGGTTGCTTGAAAGCAAACTTACTGGTTTTATTCCAGTATCATTAAAGACATAGGAAAAGTGAAGAAATTTTTAAAGATACATGGGGAAAAGAGTCTACACTTAATGAAATTTTCCAGGGGAAGAAAATTGTGGCTAATATTTTCTGTGATGCTGTTTCTGCAATGTAATTGCTAAGGGGATTTTCTAGAACTGTGATCCAGCAGCAAATGGATCTACTTTATTTGTGTTTTCCTGTGGAGAAGAAGCAGAAGCTCAAACACCTACCAGTGTTTCCCAACTGAAGCTCCCATCTAAATTATTTTGTGTGGTGTTTTTTCTTCCCCCAGCTGAAGGTGAGTAGATGTGAAGAACAGTCTTCCAAATGTGTAAGAGCTAAGGGAGGTGAATGGGATGCAAAGATAAATGATTTTCTTTTTGTTCTGATCTTTGTGGAATTTTATGCATGATTACAGAAGTTGTGTTCCTGTGTGTCATGGTCTGGGTGGTGGGAGGAAGCTGAAGCCACTGATCATGATTAAGAAGATGAAATTGTTTCCCTACTGGAAGTTCAGCAGGGGTTTGATAATGACATCTGTAAAGCTGGGATCATGTGGAAAATCTAGATGGTTCAGTCACCCTATGGTGACTTGAAAGAGTTTATCTGGGGGAAAAAAGCAACTGAGATAATTAATCTGGTTTCAGGGCCAGCTTTTCAGCAAAGACAGGGAAGGAGCTTTTGTTGTGGGGTGAGATGCTGTAAGACCTTATCTGAACAAATGTGTAAACTTCCAGTCTTTCCTCTTGAAAGTTAAAGTCAGACTAGGACAGTCATAGAGGGGTGAGAAGGGGAACAGAGAGCCAAATGTGGAGGATATGAAAAGAACATGGTTTGGTTAGCCAAATGAAATAAAAGCATGATGGCTGTAAATATTCGAGTGCTAATTTCCCAGTCAGAAGGACAGATCTAAGTGAAGTGACAACAGTGGCACATAAACAAATGGATATTAAAAAACTATGAATCAACTTTATGTGCAAATAGGGTTCCCACCTATTCCAATAGGAATCACACCAGTGAGGGTGCCAGAGCCTGGCAGGGGCTGCCCAGGGAGGTTGTGGAGTCTCCTGCTCTGGAGACACTCAAGACCCACCTGGATCTGTTCCTGGGTGACTTGGTCTAGGTGCCCCTGCTGTGGCAGGGGGGTTGGACTGGATGATCTTCTAGGTCCCTTCCAACCCCTGCCATTCTGTGAATCTGTGATTCTGTGATCCGTTTTCACTTGCCTGGAATTTTGCTTGAGTTATGTACGTGCTGTAGCAGTGCTGTGTGTGCCTGTAAACAGGAAGGCTCCTTATTATAGCAATACAGATGAGGTAATAGAGCGTGACTGTCAGGAGTGCAACTGCTGAACAGGCAGATAACAGACTAACAACTGAGGTTTTTGTAGCCTGTCAGAAAACCAAGAGTTCTATGTGAGATGCCTGAATTGGGGATGTGAAGGCTGGAATGGCCAAATAGGGCTATGAGAGACACATGGTTGAAGTTGAACACATGTTGCTGGTAGTCTCGACTATGTGCTTAATGAAACAAAGCATTTTAACTAAAGGATGCAGTGGTTTAAGCTTTGATTAAATATATATATATATTGAGCTGTGATCTGGCTTCTTTCTTGTGTAGCTACAGCTGGACCCTCCTAAATGCTGGAGAGGTTTTTCCACAATTAATCAGCACCATGGAAAGAGTTTAAAAATAACCATTTGAATCAGGATAATAGTTTTTTAACTATAACACGGGAAGAAATACAGTCTAGCATGTTACATTGTTCTCAGGCAAGACTTGAATGATTTCAGCACAACCATCTCACTAAAATTGTTAATGAAAACACTCCGTTGATTAATATCGGTGAGTAAAATGATTGTGTAGAAATTTTAATGGTCAGTGTGGCTTGTAAAAAGCAAACAAAAAGATGCAAAGCTTTTTTCTGATAATGTTTTCAGATGAGTATAGTGGAGGATGTCAAAAGTTCCAAGTTTGAATGTGGTGGAATTGTCCCAGTAGGGCCAATGCAGCTGTTGACTGGAGGAGCAATAAATGGAATGGGGGTGATGCACATGGCCATCATTTGCCATTTCAGGGTCAGTGGGAAGAGCATTTTTCATTCAATACAATTCCTTGGCCATACAGAGGTAGAAGAAATCTTGTATATGACAATGGGTTCTGAAGTGGAAGAGCCACGCACAGATCAAGACTGCTGTGCAGCATCTCAGAGCTCTTACTGATATTTTTCCAATAACACGTTGTCATCCTTAATTCAATTCTGTGAAAAAGTAAGCAGACATCTCTCCTGCCTCTGGTTAATTCATAAAATGATATTTGCAGTCTGTGTTACAGCAACAGTTGAGCTGCAGTCAGGGAAAGAATGGAAAAAAAACCCAAACGTTCCCTGGGAGTGTTCTTTGAGAGCACTCAAATGACAGTAATGAAGTAAAGAAACAAATTCAGTGGTTTAATGAGGGAACCAGAGCACCATTCTGATGGTGTGAAGCTTCACTCAAATACATCAACCTGGGAAATCTGCTGCACATGTCTGTCTTTCAAATCCTCAGTAACTTCTGCCTTCAAAAACACATTCTCAGTTAAATCCATATCCAAAAAGGCTACAGCAACACAAACTATTTTATGATCACTTCTTTGTATTTTATAGCCACTACTGAAAAAAAATCCCAAATGATCCTCTCTGAGATTCACTCTAAGTGTTTACAAATTATTATCCTGCAAAATAATTAACCCTGAGCTGTTAGGACTTGTTCTTCAGAGAAGAAATCAAAGCACTTCATGAGGAAAATTCAGAAGCTGTAAAGTTTTCAGGAGTTTATGAGGAAAGATCATGGAGAGAATCTTCTTGAGGGAGATCTCATGGCAATTGTAGGAAAGCCAAGGGATCAGGGCCAGCCAGCATGGGTTTATGAAAGGGAGATCTTGCCTAACAGTCCTGATCTCTTTCTATACCCATGTGACACCTTTTGGATGGGGGAAGGCTGTGGATGTTCTCTACTTGGACTTTAGTAAAACCTTTGTCAGAGTCTCCCACAGCATTCTGCTGGAGAAACTGGCAAATCATGGTATGGACAAATGTACCCTCCACTGGGTTAGAAACTGGCTGGGCTGTGCCCAGAGTTGTGATAAATGGGGTGCAATCCAGCTGGCACCAGGGGTGTCCCTCAGGGAGCAGTCTTGGGGTCAATCTTGTTTGGCATCTTTATTGATGACTTGGATGTGGGGATTGAGGCACCCTCAGTCAGTTTGCAGATGACACCCCATGGTGTGGGGGTGTTGATCTGCTGAGGGCAGGAGGCTCTGCAGAGGGGCTGGCACAGGTTGGGTGATGGGCCCAGGCCAATTGTCTGAGGGACACTGAGGCCAAGGGCCGGGTCCTGCCCTTGCGTCACAACAACCCCCAGCAGCTGCAGGCTGGGGGAGCAGTGGCTGGACAGTGTCCAGCAGAAAAGGCCCTGGGGGTGCTGGTGCCACCCATGGGCATGAGCCAGGGGTGCCCAGGGGACAAGAAGCCCCCAGGAGCCTGGGCTGGCTCAGCAGCAGCGTGGGCAGCAGGAGCAGGGCAGGGCCCTTGTGCTGGGGCCGGGGGAGGCCTCATCTCAGTACTGGGCTCAGCTCTGGGCCCCTCATGCCAGGACAGAGACTGAGGGGCTGCAACATGTCCAGAGGAGCTGCCAAGCTCCTGAGGGGCTGAGAGAACAAGTGTTGTGAGGAGAGGCTGAGGGAGCAGGGCATGGGCAGTGTGGAGCAGAGGAGGTTGAGCGGGGAGCTTCCAATTTTAATAATTCTTCCAATTTTAAGGTTTCATGAACTCTGGACAGGTGACAGAGCTCTGGAATGGGCTACCCAGGGAGGTTGTGGAGTCTCCTGCTCTGGAGACATTCCAGCCCCACCTGGATCTGTTCCTGGGTGACTTGGTCTAGGTACCCCTGCTCTGGCAGGGGGGTTGGACTAGATGATCTTCTAGGTCCCTTCCAACCCCTAACATCTGTGAATCTGTGAATGATCTGAAGAAAAATCTGACTGGTGCATTGCAGATGGACCAGGTCCCAGTAGACTACACACCTTCCTAACTCTCTTGGGGCAATCACTGAAATGATGTGACTTGGATGCATCAAGTAGCCACAACTGTTCTGTCTAGTCCAACTATGTAAATACATGTTGCTAGCACTGAGTGTTATCAGTCATAAAAGACTCAAGCAACAGAGCAAAGAAAAAAAAGTTGTATCAGGCTCCTCAATTCATCTATTAATTTCTCAAATACATTTTTAGTTGCAAAAGTCTTGTAACTCATTAAATTAAAAATAGTCCAAGACCTTTACTATTTCAATTTTAAATTCCATCTCTCTTGGTTGGTGGGTTGAATGGGGACTGGACCTGAATCCAGTAAATAGGAATTAATTGAAGCCAACTGAACCTGAATGATCAAACTCTGTCCTCTCTTCTGAGATGCTAAACCATATTTTAGAAGCCCAGTCTCTGGATATCCTGGCTCAAGACATCCTGACACCTATCAATCTCTAGAGGAAACTGTGTCACTGACTTCAGCAGAGGTAAGATGTCTCCTGTGGCCTGCACTTAGGTAGTGCCACCACACAAAGCTCTCTGAGCACTTAACAAACCTTGCATAACTTCCACAAAGGTCTCATCCTGTCGGGGTGCATGAACATGCTTTTGCATTTTCAATGAGCCCAATGGGACTTTCCATATTTGGAGATTCTGTACAGGTAAGTTTTTCCTTGATCGTATCTAAAAACCTATGTGTGAAAGGGGTTTGGTTTTCCTTTTATTTATTTATTTCTAATTTATTTTATTCTTTTTAAATCTCAGCTTGCTTAGCTTGGAAAGCTGAAGAGCTCTGCAGTCCAGAAGGACATCCTCTCATCTTCCTTCCAACTTCGTTGTACTTTGGGGAGTGTACATACATTTTCCCTCTCAACAACTGAGACAAGTGACTCAAAACTTGCACAGCCCCGAATCAGGTAAGCACAACTAGTTTGGTGAACTGTGGCAGGAGAATCACAGAAAGTTAGGTGTTGAAGAGGACCTTGAAAGACCATCTGGTCCAACCCCCCTGATAGGGCAGGATCACCTAGATCAGGTCACGGAAGGAAGGAACCTCTTGGAAAGTCTGACTCTAGGTTCTTCCAGCTGATGTGGAAGCAATATGCCAACACATTTGACTTACAGTAGTAGCTGTTGACTTCATGTTAAAAGAAACAATGACAGACCACTTAGTGTTAAAGAAACAGTGACAGACCACCAAACACTTTTGTCATGTCTGCCCATAGAGGGGTGGGAGGAGAAAGAAATAGAGGAAGACAAGGGGAATAAAGTAATATTATTAAAAGGTGGTGTTTGCTCCTCAGCAGCTTGTTTCAAGAGTGATGTCTGGCTGGAGGGAGCTGTTGACTTATGGCAGCATTTAACTATTGCACTGAATTTATGTTCCTTGGCAGCAGTAGCAGGCATTAAGTAAGAGTGCAGCACTCCTCCTAGCTGCTCCAGCCTGAATCTCTTCCATTAAGCAGGTCAAGGTGTGAAGCAGAGGTCATACCCGTGGCCACTAACAA
Organism: Ceyx cyanopectus; assembly: GCA_013401355.1. Taxonomy (NCBI): domain Eukaryota; kingdom Metazoa; phylum Chordata; class Aves; order Coraciiformes; family Alcedinidae; genus Ceyx; species Ceyx cyanopectus. The sequence goes on from VYZU01089765.1 coordinate 91,576, forward strand.
AATCCTTGTAAAATTTAAGTGCAGCTGCTTCTCATAAGGTTATTTTCAGCTCTACTTTTCTAGAAATGCTTGTCATAACACAGGGAGGACCCTTGCTTCTCTTTCAAGGCCATGAGAGACTTAGCACATCTGGCTTTACTATGCCTTTCTGCAGGGCATGAGGCACCTGTGGTACATAAACTCTGTCAGGGCAGAGCTGGAGTTTGAAGTGATTTTGCTGCCATCAAGGAATTTGTCCTTTCCATGACAGGTGGGGAGCCAAAAGTTTCTTTTAGTGTGAAGGGACACTTGTATATATATAAAGTAATAAAAAAATTGTTCAATGAATTTTTGTTTCAAAATTATTTGCTAGATTATATCTTTTTTTTTTTTTTTTTTTTCAATTCAGGCTCAAATGAACAGAAGGCAAGCTAAGTTTTAAAAGACTCATCATAGAATTCATAGAATCATGGAATAGTCAGGGTTGGAAGGGCCCTTAAATCTCATCCAGTTCCACCCCCCTGCCATGGCAGGGACACCTCCCACTAGAGCAGGTTGCTCAGAGCCCCATCCAGTCTGGCCTGAGAAACTGCCAAGGATGGGGCTGCCCCCACCTCTCAGGGCACCCTGGGCCAGGCTCTCACCACCCTCCTGGGGAAGAAGAAATTCTTGCACCTTAAGCAGAGACTGCTCAGAGCAAAAAGGAGGTCCATGTGACTCTAGATGACTCACTAGATAAAGCAGGATCCTTCCACCATCCCTCACTCCTCTCTCTACTTGTCATGGGTGGATCTTTGCAGGCTGCTAGTTGCCCACCAAGCCTCTCACTTATTATTCCCTATCCTCAACAGAAAATGCAATGAAAAAGCTGATGGGTGAAGATGAGGACAAGGAGATCACTGTCATGGGTAAACCAAACTTAACCTGGGAAACTTTAGTTTTATTTATTGCCAATTGATAACAGAGGAGGATAGTGTGAAATAAACTACAACCACCTTCACCCCCTCTCCCCACCCCATTCTCCCCAGGGCCAACTTTATTTGTGACTCTTCCACCTCTTCCCCTGAGTGGCACATGGGGATGGCAAATGGAGATTGTGGTCAGTTGATAACCATTCACCTCCTTACACATTTTTTCTGCTCCAGCTTTTGCCCCCACCCACAGGAGACAAGTCCTTCATGAAGCACTCCAGTGTGGGTCCTTCCCACAGGGTACAGTTGGTTCTTCAAGAATGGACTACTCCAGCAGGATGGTTCACCAGCCGTGGGCTGCAAATCCTGCCAAGAATACTCTCAGCAAGAAACAGACCTCAGGAAACTCTTGGAATGATGCACCCTTCTGTCTGTCTGCCATTGATGGAAATGCACTGCTTGAAAGGACAAATGAACTATTTCTGTCACTTCAGCTTGGTTCAGTGTGGCATTTAGGGCTTTATTAAAAACATGTCCCCTTGAACAAAAGAGGACATAAAAATTGGGAGTTTTAAGCAGTGCCAGTTGCAGCAGCTGAGAATGTCCATGTCCTAAGTATCAAATGAGTGCACAAAGCAACTAAACACCCAAAAAGCTTCCATGAGAGGAAGAGAAGGGGTTCCTTGCCTCTTAAGCAATTTTTATTTGAAAAATAGCTAAAAGAGGAGGAGAGCTGAAGTTGAAATTTAGCAAGGAGTATAGAACATTAACAGGTCTCTTGCTTGTTCCATTCCATGGACATATAAATACACTGCCTACTATCTGATTAGCTTATATCAACCAATTTATATCAACCATGATCTTCTAGGTCCCTTCCAACCCCTAATATCTATGAATCTATGAATCTATGAATCTGGAGCAAATGGAAAGAAGAGAATAATGACAAAAAAACACAGTATTTATCTGTACTTTCTTCATGAAATGGAAAAACTATGTAACAGCTTAATAAAACATTGGTTCAATTATAATTAACTAAGCTAAATCTGCATGACAATCCAGTGCAGCTCAAATGCTCTACCTGAAATATTTAATGAGAAGATCAACTTCTAAACAGCTATGGTCTAAAGCTCTACACTGAAATTATAATGTCAAGGCTACTTAGTTAAAGTTTTCTGAATGTCATTATTATGATTCATTAAAATGCATTGCCTCTCATTAGAAGGCCTGAACAAAGCACTTAAGAAAACAGAAAACTGATGATTCAGTCTGAGGGAAAGTCTCAGAATTCCCTGAATTTTGCCTGGTTTACCCCACAGTAAGTTGGTTATGTCAGCTTGACTTAGAGAATCAATTTTGGTTTTTAAAACTGAGATAACAAATAATTTCTGTGTGCCTAACTTGATGATGTTGCTCAGTAAATACAATAATAGGAGCAGGACAATGGCTGTGAAACACAAGTTTAAAAGAAAAGTGTGTTTTTTCCCCTCTAAGTGAGTCAGGAATAGAGTGAGGGAACAAAAATGTCTCCAAAATGAATGTAACAATAAAACCTGAAAGAAAAAGGTGCTTCCTGAAGATGTTCTTAACTCAACACAGCTGATGGAACAAGTCTTTCTTTGAAAAATTACTGAAAATATAATGTGATTAGACAGAACCCATGTAGGTATTTTTTGTTTTGCTGTGGGCATTGCTATGTAGGTTTGTCTTAAAACTGCTTTCTGGTTGGGAATACTACTGAAAACATGGTGCTTCATGATGTTAGATTTAGATCAAATTTTAAATAGCTTTTAAATGTTAAACTGTTTTCAAACTACAGTGTCTTTTTCTGTCTGTACTGGTTTTATTGTGCTTGTTCTTCTCTTTGTCTGACTTTCCAGAAAGAAAAGGAGAACAAAATAGGATAATGGAAGCTGAATAACAGCTCATCTTGTTCTTTGGGAAATGTCTGTATTCTAGATCTCCCATGAGGTGTAGATAAGGAAGAGCAAAAAAATTCCCCATGAAAAATCTCAGGAGAATGATGGGGTTCAGTTGACTTGAACAGAAAAGACATAGATGATGTCATGGATTAAAATAGTTTTGGTTTTGTTTTTTTTTAAAGGAGAAAAGGAAGGACTTATGAAGGTGATTTGCTGTAGCATAAGACACAGATTGAAAGGCAGAGGATTTAAGAGTAGAATTTATGGCTTAAACCTGGAGGTTTGTTCTGTTTAGATTCTGGCCCAATATGTGAATGGAAAAGTTCTAAAATAAGAATATTTGAAGTGAATCCCTGAGGAGAGAATAGGGGTTAGAAAAGCACATTCTCTCAGCTCAAGACTCAGAAATTCACTAAATAAGGATTAGTAACCTATCATACTCTTGCTATCAGCAACATTCTCTCTAAAAATGAAATACTTCCATGATGAGCTCTAATATTTCAGTGCTGCTTTTGGGTGAAAAAAAAAATAAATATGTACCTAGGTTGTGACATCTAAATAAAATTACACCACTTATTAAATGTATCCTGAGATATAACTGAAAAGAATGATTGTGATGATTTTCCTACTGGGAAAGGAACCATTATTTATGAAATGAAAATGTAGATTCATTATGTATGCCCTACTTGCAGGAAGGTCAGCTGCTGAGAACAGTGTCATTGCACCTAGATAATTTCAATTCTGTCAGGACTGCCATGCACAGATCATTTTTACAGCTTGGCATTAATAATAAATAGGTGGTGAGAAGCCCCAGATGAGGAATACAGCAAATCTCTTGGTCTTCTCTTTGCAGTGCATCGTGTTGTCCAGCTGTTTGGAGCATGTAAAAATAACTGCCATGCCAACTGACTGTGTTTTATGTCACTGCTGGAGCACTGGTGTAATGGTGATCAAAGCATCAACTGTTTGAGACACGATGTCTGGTACCTGAACAGTGGACTTTTCTTTCTCATTGCAAAAAAACCCCTTCTGAATGCTGCACTGGAATATTTCCAGAGTTGTAGACAAGGTTCCAGGCACTGGTGGCCAAAATCTTATGGACTCGTACACTGAATTAAGCAACTTCTGCTGAGATAGTTTTAAAAAGAAAAAGGGCTAGTTGCAGCTGGAATGAGTTAGAGAAACTCCTAGCAGAGAGCAGATGTGCAAAATTGACCATTTTTTTTTTGGTCTTCAGCTATTTGTTCACAGAAAACTGAAACCATGCAAGAGCTCCAACTTGTTAGTCTTTATTCCTTGTTAAGATCAATATCACTGACATCAACTGATACTGGATTGGCAATCTAAAAACCTTTTGAAATTAATTCAGCATGAAGACATTGGAAAAGCCATCAACAGAAACATTTCTTGGAGCCTGTTTTGGCTCTGAAATACAGTCTTACATCCTTTTGTGTCATGTCTTTGAGGGGAAAAGGTTGTTCACTTTAGGGAGTTCACATAAAGCAGGGTATTGTTTCCTTAATTGCAACCAGGAACCAAATGTTTTCAGGCAGGCTTGTGAAGAACATCACTTTTATTCCCTTTTAAATTTCACTGGATTCAGGGAGTTCACATATGCCTGTGTTTTTCAACTTCCAAGGGATCAGTGGGAATACTAAGCAAAGCCCAGCTCTCAGCAAAGGCTTAAACTCACTGGAAACACCACACAGCTTCACTGGAAAACCTTCCTGGAGTCTTCAAGATGAAAAAGATCAGCAGCTTACATCAAAGACTAGGAAACATTTTTCTCCTTCTGTCCGTTTCTCATTCGATTCGTCAAGTTCTGCTTTATTTCTGTGTAAAGGAGGCTGGGTGCTCAGATTCTTTACCCAACGGAGTTTGAAACTCATTTATTTTATGACTCACACTTCAATGCTGACCTCTGCAGCTGCTTGGATTCTGTGTTTAGAGAGTATGAGTCAAATGGCTTTCATTGGGAAGACACTGTCACATTATTCCAGACCCAGGTTGGAACTAATTTAATGAATGAGGATGCTCTGTACCAAAGATTGCTTCCCATGGTCAGACAGATCACCCAACACCACCAAAGACTAGCAGGAGCCAGTTTTGCTAAACCAAACCAATGTACACCTATGAAAATGAGAATTAAATCTGTGGTCCCTCTTGAGCAAAGACCAAAATTCCACTAAGATTGGGTTCATTTGCATTTTTCTTGATAAATCAAAACTACCTTGTGGCTGCAAACATCTGTTAAGTTACCTGTGGGACATCTCTCAGCCTGTGCCAGTCCCATGGAGTGTTTTACATCTAGGCAGCTGATTCCTGTTGCTGAGGTGATAAGAATATGTGCTTCAGAGAGAGGGACTGTGTGGAGTACCTCCACTTAGCTTTTACCCCAGAAGTAGAAGAAACATGGAGTAACAGCATGTCAAGAGCTGTGTCTCCCACCATTGTGGCAAGACAAATTTATTCCTAAATCTTTCCTGATGGATGTTTCATTAACCAAGCTAGAAAAACCCCTGGGATGGGCTTCCATTGCCATCCCCAGGCAATCTGCCTCAGAGATTTGTTGTTCCTAATGTCCACTTTCAAATCCTTGCTGGAATTCATGTCCATCATGTCTTGTCCCATCCCATGTTGATGGATTTCCATGTCTGCCTTCACTCATTTCCTCTCCTGATTAAATAGTTCTTTTGTGTCTTTGCACACCCCACATACCCTAAGATTTTGTTGACTTTTACTGTGACAGATTATTCTTTTAAATCAGTGAAAAGTAATTAGTTGAGGGAAATAATTGTGATAAATATTGGAAAAAAAATCAATCCCCATGCCTTGTTGGACAACATTTTTCAATGAAAGTTATTAATTTCTTTAGATAAATGTTTACATTTTCATTTCAAGTAATCCATATGCATGCATACACGCATATATACACATATTAGAGACTCCCACATATGTGAAAATCACAGCCAGTCTGCAAAGATAGAAATCAAAGATATAAATTCAGTGTTTCATTTCCAAACATCACGAACTGTTGTCCTGGTGCTGCTTGAAAATGATAGCTAAAGAGAAAGTTCTACCTGGAACAGCTCCTAGATCTAATTAAGTCTCCTAAAGCAGTTTTTCAGGAGCAAAAGCACTTCAATGGAAGGTTTGTAGGAATGCCACTAATTCACAGAATCACAGAATGTCAGGGGCTGGAAGGGAGCTAGAAGATCATCTAGTCCAACCCCCCTGCCAGAGCAGGGGCACCTAGACCAAGTCACCCAGGAACAGATCCAGGGGGGGCTGGAATGTCTCCAGAGCAGGAGACTCCACAACCTCCCTGGGCAGCCCCTGCCAGGCTCTGCCACCCTCCCTGGGAACAAGTTTGTCCTT
>VYZU01089781.1:0-23098 GCA_013401355.1 Ceyx cyanopectus
TCCACCCTCAGATCATTGCTGTGATCCTGGCAACCTTATGTGGCTTCTTTAAGTATGCTCTAGAACATACTCTCCTCATTCAAATCAGCATCATTATGTCTCCACTACATTATCAGCTTCTTGAGTTTTACAATACAAGGCCATAAAATTCCACTTTTCTGAGTTACTATCATCCCTGACTCACCACTCGTGTTTGTTCCACAGTCTTCCCCCTGCTCTTCTATTGACACATTTCAGGACCAGCCAGTCACCCAGGCACCATTCGCTCCAATTTCAAAAGCCGGTGATCCACACGCTTCATGGAGCAGAGGGAGTACAAGGGCATCCCAGCAGCCACACTACCCATATGCAGGAAGGACTGGTCCATGGCAGGCTGCAAGAAGCTGCATCTGTCCCTGCTGCAGCATCCCTAAGCCTGCTTCTCATGCCTGGGTAGTCCCTGTGACAGCCTGATGCTGACCAATGGTGCAGAGCAGGGCCTGAGAACAGAGGCTTACCACCTCCCACAGGAGACCCCAGTGGGCTCTCCACCACCCACCCAAAGAACTCTAAATGCAGTCAGATAGGCATGCAGAAGGCATAGATACATATTGATATAAGGACCACATTTTCCTATTAAGTTTTCTCTTTGGGAAGGGTACAAGATAAGCCTCAAATCCAGGTTCTGTAGCATATGAGTCTCTTTGCTCCTTCCCCTCCATGGCCAATGGTACTTGGCCAGACAAATTTACAGCAGCAGAGATCAAAATTGTTTCATGGCAGCAGAGAGGCATCACAGCTTTCAGTGCTAAGCGGTTTGAGGGTGCTTTGCCCCACACCAAAGGCAGAGGCAAGGTCAAGGAGTCCTAGATGTGTTCCTCAGCCACTGGATACATACAGCTCAAGCAGCTGGCACAGGAATAGGACCAAGGAGTTTAGTCGTCCCTGGATATGAAGGCCAATGGAACACAAAAGCAGCTGACTACACAAGTTTTGCTAGCTTTGTAACTGCACCTTCACTTTGCCAAGGTGCACCAGAACAGCACGAGTAAAATTACAGCTACTCTCCTACAGAAAGTCTGAGAGAGGAGGAAGAGGGGAAAAAAAAGTGAAGCATCTCCAGAAATAAACCTACATTCAGACAGACACTGAAAGCTCTAAGCTTATACCAGGTCTCACTTCAGTGATTGACCAGAGAACTACAGAGTAGCAGGAAACACCATACTGCTGTCTCTGGCTAAAAACAGACCCAGCTAATTAACCAAATCTTTTTAAAAGCAAGCACAACCTCTTCTTCCATTACAAAAGGGTTGATCAATACTAACTGTTGCAAGAACAGCAGTGAATCCTTGAGATTACTTCAATGTGAGCACCTGTCCAGCTGGTGAGACTCAGAGAGTCTCAGAGACTCTCTCTGTACCCTCTCCTGGGTTTCTTTTCTACCTGTTTAATGCTGTGCAGCACTGGGGAGCTCTGCCTCACATAACTGCTGTAATAAATACAGACCAATCAATCTCAAGCTTAATAAATTGAGATCCTAAAAGCTTTGTCTGGATCTGTTTTTTCCATTCAATTAATGTAAGGCAACGTCAATGAATTATTGAAGGGAAACACAAGCCAGAGCTTTCACAGGCACACTCTACTCCAATAGCAATTTATTACAAATTAATAACGTGCTGCATTTCTTCCTGCGCCGGGAGAACCGAGTGCTGGCTGTGGCATCGAGCTGCAACAGCCACAAAAACTTGGGAGCTGCCATAAAACCCCACAGTCCACAAATAAACCAGGAGCAAGAGGGGGGAGCAGCAGGAGGGCTGCTCACATTCACATTAGAGATGAATCCCAAAATGAATAAACACCAGCTTTTCTTCAGCAAAGAAGCTCAAACTCCATCCAGCTAGAGAGGTACATCACATTTCACCAAGTACTCACAACGGGCCCATTGCAGCGTGAGGACTGGCAGGAGACTGTTTAAATATCACCCATCAGACAGGGAGTCTCAAACTCTTGTTTCAGGTGCTTCTGATAGAAGTCATCTCAGCATGTTAACCCTCTAAATAGGTGGAGTAAGGCACAAAAGTTGGAGTGAGTGCCACAGCAATGATCCAAGAGCTGGAACCCTCTGCTGGGAGGCCAGGCTGAGACAGTTAGGGTTGTTCAGCCTGGAGAAGGCTCCAGGGAGACCTTTTGTGGCCTTTCAGGACTTCAAGGGGACTGTCACAAAGATGGGGACAGACTTTTGATCAGAACCTGCTGTGAGAGAACACGAGTGATTGTTTTTCATTAATAGGGAGATTTAGACTGGTGAGAAGGAAAAAATGTTTTACACTGAAGATGGTGAGACCCTGGCCCTGGGTGCCCAGAGAAGTGGCCACTGCCCCATCCCTAGTGAAGTTGGCCAGGGCTCTGAGTAACCTGCTCTAGCTGCAGATGTCCTTGCTCCCTGCAGGGGTATTGGACTAGATGGAAGGGACTAGGGTCCCTTCCCAGCCAAACCAGTCTATGACTAATGCACTAGTGCCCCATATTCAGGAGATACTACACTCCACAGCAGACAGACATCTCCAGCAGTATGATGGCCAAGAGTTGGTCCTCTGTCAGAGTAGGAAAACCCAACCCCTAGAACCATAGGTGAAAACAGACACCAAATCAGAAGGGATCTTCCCTCAATGGTACCTCTGTTTCCAATGTACAAGAACTTTTCTGATAAGCACAAAAATGCAACCACCACAACTGTCACACCACCTTCTTCAACTCCATTTTAAAATGCATTCAACCTCTCAGCCCAACCCAGAGTAGTAACTTCAGAAAACCAAATCCAACCAGCTGTCACCAAGTGACTCCTCAGCTTGGTAAAGCCCCGTGGCATAAAATTACATCCACTGTAATATCCATCCAACTCACCTCCATTTTTGATAGCTCTGATCCCCCGATGGAAATCTTCGAAGCTGATGACTCCAAGTCCGCTTGGATCGAGGTACTTTGTTAGGTCCTTTACCTGCAACCACAAAAGCAGTATTACCCATAGAGCCCTCTGAGGAAAGAGCATTTTCCATCAGAGAAACACCTTGTAAGAAATTTTTCCTCCTTCCACAAAAAAGATTGAAGAAATTCACTGTTAGCTCAAACTAACAATAAACTGTGGCCTGTCTCCTTGAAGGGAACATAAGCAATCAGTACTGAGAGGTTAATTAGTACTTGGCTAGTGTGAAAACTATTGCTTAGTCTTGAAACATAATTTAGGGCAGTATTTCTTTCAACATGGTCCTTCTCTACTAGGGATGTATTTATATTTATGAGTTTTTAAAAAGGTCCTATCTTAATTGGGAAAACTCAGTAATAGGCTGCCCAGTAGGAGGGCCCCATTAAGAGGATTCAGTGATAATGAACTGCTCTCCATGTTACAAATTTAGGCCATATAATAGAAACATTTTCACAATTAGACAATGCCCAAGGGGGAAGGAATCACGTCAGCTAGCAAGGAGTAGGCTGCGGGTGCTGGAGAAGGCACACATATGGAGCAAGGGACACTTGTGAGCCCCAGTGAGGATGATTTTGGCTCTTCAAAGAGAACAGCCTAATATGGTTTGAGGGCAAAACCACAGTCATTCCTCATGGTCCTCACAAAGCCTTTGAAAAGGTGCATTTGATTCCTTCATTCCAGGCTGCCACAAGTCTGCTATTCAGAATACCCTTTACACCTCTGATGCTTCTCAAGCTGAGACAATCAGATTATTTTATGCTTAAAATCAAACCACAAACAGACTCTCATTTTACAAGATACTGAGGCACCTTCATGTATTTTAGACCCATATCCTTCAGCTGAGGTACAAGCACCAGAGGAAGCAGGGTGTAAAAAGGAATTACACAGGATAGATTTAGATTAGAGAACAGGAAGAAATCTTTTATGCTGAACGTGGTGACAGGTTGCCCAGGGAGATGGTTGCTGCCCCATTCACTATTCCAGATGAGGCTGGCCAGGGCTGAGCAAATGGCTCTAGTTGCTGATGTCCCTGCTCCCTGCATGGGGGTTGCACTAGATGGCTTTAAAGGTCCCTTCCCACCCAAACCTGTCTATGATTAGCTCCATACTCAAAAGCTGGTCACACTGCCACTCTTGCCCTGCTAAACAAATCAACCTCTCCTCCTGAGCTGATGCACAGGAGGAAGTCCTCAGGCAGTCTAGATTGCTGGATTTGTTCAGCTCCCATGAGCACAACCAGTTGCCTTTTGACTCACTCGGGTGACCTCTCAGTTTTGTTTTGTTCTTGAGGAAATAAAAGACAGTGAATCACCAAACATCTCCTTCCAGGAAAGAAAGCCTCACATCTAAGAGAAGACTTAACATCTGAGGCAGGGAGGACACGGAGCCCAGGAGTGGTGCTCAGAGCTGCCTGGTTCAACATGCTGCAGCAGCTAGGGGGCTGCTTTGTTTCCTTTTTTTTTTTTATTTATTCTCTTAAATCCCAGTCTGTGTTTATGGAAGAAAAAAAAAATCCCACCTGCAGCACACTCAGTGCTCTTCACCCTCGTGTCCATGTGGTTTCCAGCACAATGAGGGGAGGCAGGAGATGTCTCTGTGTCTGACATCCCACCTCCCCACAGCAGTGCCACCGGCATGGAGCAAACCACCAGGCTTAGAGCATAAACCCCACTAGCTCTGCCTCTGGGGGTTGCTACAGGAGAAACCACCAAGCCCCAGCACAGCACAGGCTTTTCCACCTGTCAGCTTACTCTGTCATGAATGGAGAGAAGACAACACAAGCATCTTTTTCCAGTTTTCTGGGGAATTTTTTGGTAGATGGATAATCAAACTGCTAAACTGCCATGGCAGTATCAACTTGGATGAGTCAGGCTTCTCGTCCGTTAAACAATGGCATTTGAGACTAATAAAAACAACTCTCAGGAATGTGTCAGTTCCAGTTAATGCATCTGGCAGCTTCTTTGCGTTCAAAAGCTGTAGCTTAATTGGTTATTGGTGTATATAAGTAACAGAAGCGCAAATGACATTTAATCAGACTTGATAAGCCTGCAAGAGATTATCACAACATGCTCTAAAGAACAGTTTCTGCAAAGATCCAGCCCCAGTGACATGTAGGACATGCCAGACAGGATAGCTCACAGCTTCTTGGCACCAAGGAGGGTTTCAAACTCTGATGTAACTATCCCAGTAAGGCACCTCTCCCATATGGGTGCTTGTGCCATAAGAGACAGAGCAGATGGATGAGTATTTTGTTTATGCAAAAGAGCCACCTATGCATTTAAATGAAGCTGTGGGCAGGGGGGAAAAAGGGGAAATATTTCAACCCTAACATTATGAATACAAACAAACAAAAGCAACGCAACTGATGAAGCTCAAACCCATGGTAGTATGGCTGGGCTGATCCAAACCTGCCTGCAGCTGCCATTCAGGCTTAAAAACATCTCTGACCATTAACCAGTTGAGACATTGCAAGACTGAAGGCGAGCTGCTCCTGACACTCGGCAAGCTCTCAGCACACAAAAACAAGACATCATCAGCATCTGCCTGCTCCCCAAACCCCTGTGAGAGCAGCAGCTGCATTCGGCAGGCCACTGCCTCACAGCACTTAGAGCAACTGAGCTGGGTGGGGGAAACATCTTCACCCTGACCCTTGACTGCCCACAAGCATCTGAACCTACTTCCACCACCTCTGGGGTGGAGCAGCAGTGAGGCAGTGAGCTCCAGCAGCTCACTACCTGCTCTGTGTAGAAGTAAAACCTTTTAACACTTCCACACCTGCTTTCTGCTGCTTCATTGACTATTACCCAGTTCTACCACCCAAAGACATGGTGAGGTGCAAGCATGATTCCCCTGGGACTTACTCTCCTTCTGTGGGCTCCCAGCCTGCCCACCTGCCCCATTCAGCCTTGGCCACTCAAATAATGTTTCCCATTCCTTCTCCCAACCCCCATACTTTTTGAGGATGAAACCCAGAGCTGCACAGACTATTCAAGATGGGCTACATCAAGAAGATCTTGAATGATGGTATCCTGATACTCATCTCCCTGGTCACACCTGAGCTGCCATGGCCTTGAGAACCAGAACGACCAACAACACCTCCAGCATCTGGAACCACAAGTTCTCAATTTCTTAATTCTGATGACTAGGCAGGCTGAAAACTCTACCTTATTAGGACATTTAGGAAAACCCTCAAGCATTGTGACTCAAAATGTTTTCAATTAACAAATCTTAATAGTTCTGAAGTCACAGATTCATTTGGTTTAACTGAAGATGGATCAGCATGAGTGTAGTAGTTAACATCATACCCTATTGACTCAAAAGCAAACACTCTGCCAAACTGCCACACTAAGCTAAAATCAGGTGAAAATAAGCCCCAGACAGGGGAGGATTCCTGCTTTTGGCCAGCGAGAAATTTTTAAAATAAAGGTTTTGCTTAATGTGTGGGTTTGTAGCTGGTTGCAAGCTCTTCTTGAAGAGTGAGCAGCTAGAAAAGCAGAGCATTAGAGAGTCAAAGGGGATGATGTGGCTTAAATAGCTGATTTAAATCCTAATGGAAAGCAAGAAGTTTAAACTACTTTAAGTCAATCTGCCTGAAGCTGAATACAGACCCAAGCCCATAGAAGCAGAATTGGTGGTTAGAACTGCTGAAGGGGTTCTGCTGGCCCCTAGGCTGGGGTACAGCCCAGAGCAAATGCAGATCAAGCTCCTGACACAAGTCCGTAAGGGATTTCTCTTGGTATGGGACACAGAGAGGGAAGCAGACTGGGGAGGAGGAGGGAGGTCATCTGGTATTTCAATGACTGAACAAGAATTACTCTTTGTACCTACCACACTACAGAACTCCAGGGTGGAGGGTGTTGGAAGGGACCTCTGGAGAGCATCTAGTCTAAGCCCACTGTTCTCCCAAAGCCAGGTTCTTTACCCAAAACACTCAAGAGTCAATTACTGATTACTTGTTTTATTCCAGTTCTGTGCAGAAAAGGGTGCGAGGTGGTAATTCACAAAGCTCACTCACTTAGCTACAGCTATTTGTACAGTGTACTTATAATATAAACACTCATTATATAAGCACACTCCTACTTGATACCCACTTGGACAAATCTCTGTCTCAATTAAATGTACCATGTGTTTTAAATGTGCTGCTTATGCTCAGTGGGCAGGGGTCTTGAAGGTAGGTAACATAAGCACTGGAGGTGTGGCTGCTGTGTTACAGTAAGCCAAGTTCATCCGCAGGGCACAACTCAAGCATTTCTTGTGATATTTCTGGGCACATGACAAAGGGGGAATTTCTTGTGCCTCAACACAAGGTACATTTCTCTATCTCTTCGTCTTGCAAGACTCTGCTACCTTCTGCATATTCATCTCCTCCCAGAGCCTGATCTTTCAGAAGGTGTATTTTAACCTTTCATCACCCCTGCTAAAGCAGGTTCACCCAGAGCAGGTTGCCCAGGAGCATATCCAGGTGGGTATTAAGTATTGCCAAAGGAGAAGACTCCACAATCTCCATCACATCATCCTTTGTATCAGAGCTCTGCACATTGATAGGGCATTTCACTTTCCAAAACCAACAAGATTTGCTGCCAACCAATACCCATCTCCAACAACCCCTCCATCTGAGCCACTCCATGCAGACCAGTACCATGCCATACTTCTGTGCTGCCCACAAACAGCTTCCCCAGTGTGTGGGGCACACAAAGCTCCCTTGCTTCCACACAGTGAAATCAGTTCAGTGATTTTGAGTCTCAACAAAGCCAAAGGTGACAACTCCAAATTCAAGTTAACCCAAAATCTTGGCAGCCACAGGATTGAAGTTTTCTGGGGAGGTGAGGATTCCCTGGCTGTGATTGGCCTTGTTAGCCAGGCTGTAGGAGAGGGATGCTGCAGGCCTCAGCTCTTTCTCCTTAAGGATGCTATAAATCTCCACCACATAGCAGATGGGTTCAGCAGAACAAAATATCCACTGTGGTGGTTTCAAGCATGGATCTGTAGCCAGTCAGTGCCCACTTTCTAATGCCTGAGCCTGACAGAAGTTTTCCTCCTCCTAATTCTGGCAGATATATGGGTTGAATCAGCTTCCAAGAAGAAATTCTTTTGAGGGGTAAAATGAAGGTGGGAGTTTTCCAGTGGCCACAGCAGTCAGGCACCTCACAAGGAAGAGCCAGCAGAACTCAGTTCCTGCAGTAGTGTGATATCTCATGTGGATGATGTTTCCAGCCTAGCCACAACCAGGGGCAGAGGTCTTGCCCTCCATACCACAAAATCAAGTTATCTGATCACACCACAGTGAGAGTAACAAGTAAAGATTTCAGTCCTGCTTTACTCTACAAAGAATCTAGAAGCAAATGCAAAGGAGACAAAGAGGAGCCATCAATACTGACATACTCATCATATGCATCCACAAATACCTGAGGCAGGCCAGCAAGCAGGCTGCAGATCCCACCAAGAACCCGAGCACCTGCAGTCTTGCACATGCTGCCATAAGCAAAGACAGATGCTATTGCCTTGGAAAGGATTTGACATGTGGTCTCAGACTCCTGAGTAATAGGACAAATGCCAAAGTAAATCACGGGAAATTGAGCAAGCTGAAGATCTGGTCTGCTCAACAGATGACTTCTACTCTCAGGTCCTCAAAGGGACTAACACCATGGATTATGTGAAAATAAGAATTCTGAGATGTTAGAGAAGCCGGAGACTTGTTAGAAAGACACCCAGAGACCTGTCAAGGTAAAGAACAAAAAGACTTACTGAACTAAGCATATGGTTTGGCCACTTGAGCAATCCAGGAAAAAGTCCTCAAAACTAGTAAAAAACAATCCAGATTCTGACTGGGTGACAGAGCAAGGCAGGACCAGTCAAGGAAGCAGGGTCCATGCCGAACAAGATACAGCTTCAGCTTCCTAAAGGCCGGTTTCCATGTGGTGCCTTTGAGGAAAGCCTACAGAAGGAAAGCAGCCACCCCTTTGGTGGGCAATGACCCCAGCTATGCACAGGGGGAAGGAGTAGCTGCAACTTTTCACCAGCATTATTGAACAGGACAAAAAGGTTTCCAAAGAGTCTGTGTAGCTGTTTAATCAGCTCTGTGTCATCAAGCACAGTGCACACAGACATCGTTCCCACGCATCTGGACATTCAGCTTGGCCAAAGACTCTGAGGTATTACAAACAGAAAATAAAAGTTCACTTTTAATCCAATGCTGAGCTGTTTTTTTATCAGCCTCTACTTTTCTTGTTCTCCATCTGGACCATGCTCCCCTTTACTGCCTGAACTGCTCTGCTGCTTGGATCTCTGCCTGGCGTGGTGCAAGGCTCTACACTATGTTAAACAAGCCCAAAGCCAGCTTTTGTCTTCTGTTTGGCCTTAAAAAAAGGCTGCTTGAACCATTTCTCATCCAAAGGCTTTGGTTTGTAGTAGAGACTGTTCTGAAAGGCCCTCTTTCCAGACAGGCTGCCATGCCCAGCAGTACCAGATTTGCCTGTTTCATACTGTTGGCAAGAAGGGTCTGAAGAAGGGACAACACATAGGACAGCAGCCACTGAATGTGACCATTTCTCTGCCCCTTTACAAGCTGGGGTGTTTCAAGCAAAACAGAGAACCAAAAACAGCCTAAAATCAAGGGCGTCTTAGAGATTTAAGCATAGGAAATTCATTTTTTGAGAGCAGCCCTGCAGAGAGAGATTTGGAGTGCTGGGGGTGCAAAGCTGGACATGAGCTGGCTCTGTGCTCTCACAGCTCAGCAGCCAATGGCACCCTGGGCTTCATCCCCAGGAGCGTGGGCAACAGGTGGAGGGAGGGGATCCTGCCCCTCTGCTCCCAGTACTCTGGGGAGACCCCTCTACAGTGCTGGGTCCAGCTCTGGAGTCCTCAGCACAGGAGAGTCAGGGACCTGTTAGGAGTGGGTCCAGAGCAGCCACAGTAGTGGTATGAGGATGGAACCCTCTGCTAGGAGGCCAGGCTGAGAGAGTTGGGGTTGTTCGGACTGGAGAAGAGAAGGCTCTGGGGAGACCTTCTTGTGGCTTTTCAGGGAGAGACTTTTTACAAGGTCTTGTAATGATAGGAAAATGAATGATGATTAACAGAGGGAGATTTAGACTGGAGAGAAGGAAAAAATGTTTTATGTTGAGGGTGGTGAGACCCTGGCCCAGGTTTCCCAGAAAGGTGGTTGATGCCCCATCCCAGGTGAAGTTGGCTGGGGCTCTGAGAAACCTGTTCTAGGTACAGATGTCCCTGCTCACTGCAGGGTGGTTGGACTAGATGACCTCTAAAGGTCCCTTCCCACCCAAAGTATTCTATAATTGTATGATTTATATTGAATAACCAGGTCCAGAGCAACAGTGGGTATACAGAGGCCTGTAAATCCTGCTTGACTGAGACAGGACACAAAAGTCTTGGCACTCTCATGTAATACTGACCACCCTCTTCTGTCCAAAAGAAGCCCATACCTTCTCTGAACATCTTATATCTTTGGAAAAACAAAAAAAGTGCTCTGAGTCACACAATCCCTGAACTCCAGCAGAGAAAAAGCCAAGTGCTACACTGGCATAACTTCAAATAGAGGGAAGTTTTACACAGCAATGCTCCAAAGTGCAGAGAGGGATCATGACAGATGCTCTGTGTGGAGCCAGATTTTTGCCCTGAAGTGGTACACAGGAATTGAACAGAGTGAGTGCACACAATATAAAAATCTCTCCTGGTTGTGCAAAGGGGGATGCAGCATCTCTAACCTCTTTATTTAACTTGTGGGTATGAACCAATGGACTCAGCTGTTTTTTTTTTAAAAAAAAAAAAAGGTGAAACCATCCCTTAAAAAAAAAAAAGTATTTTAAAATATTAATTACAGAATAGAGTGCTTGTACTTTTGAATCTTTGGGAAACATGCAAATATGCTGGAACTGCAGAATCTCCTGCAGCCAAATGCCAAAGACAGCTGTCCCCAGCCAGCCATGCTCTTTCCACTGCAAGTCAATGGGATGCAGCGATCAGCTGAACTGATCCCTGCTAACACGGCATTTGTCTGGGCTAAGACCACATCCATCCCCCACCCTGTGCTGGGTGCTGAGAGAGCATCAACACACCAACAATCTGAGTATAACTTCACACTGCTTCATGCAACAGAGTTCCCAGAACGTTGGTGTGATCTGAACCATGATCATACTGATCCCAAGGCCAGGAACACCCTTTGCAAAGGCAGGAATGCCATTTCCAAAGCCAGGAACACTCTCTCCAAAGCTTCACTTCTGCTGCTTCATCAATACAATCAAGTAGGCTGAGTGAAAGGCTGAGAGTTCAGGATTACACTGGCTCCAGCAGTGTTCAGAGTGTTTAGAGGATCTGGCACAACAGAAAGCAGACAGAAGCACAGAGCAGGTTTCTATTCTGCTGCAATTACACCTAATTAACACCTAATTAACTAACCTTTGAAACACCCTTGAGGGACAGACCTTGTTACAGGGAGCAGCAACGGTCAGTTGTGAACAAGCAGTGCAAGAGCTGCATCATTTATTCTGCAAGTGGCAGCACCTTTCCAGGGCTCTCTGAGCCTCTGCAGAAGCTCCAGGAGAACTTCAGGCAGACAGCATCTGATCAAACCTCTCTTTAAAGGCCCACCATAAACAACACTCTGTGAAGATACTTTCTGCATGTAATCTCGCCCAGACATCAGTCGCGTGTCTTTGTCATCACCTCAGTCCCTGAGGCTTCAAGCACTGCGGGGCCCTCTGCTACCAGCCTAGTGCATGAAACCAAGAATAGAGACACCTGAGCAGGAGACAAAGATTCAGCCTGGTTTCTTCTCACTTCTTCCTGCTATAGAAGAAATAATAAAACCTGCTATTTGAGGTAAAAGGGGAATAAACATCCCATGTTTCTCCATCAGCCTGAAAGTATATAAGGAACTGGAACAGGAGAGACCTCATCCATAAACCAAGGGAGAGAAGTCTCAGCAGTTCAGCCATTCCCTTGAAACACACAGAGCAAGCTCCCCTACAGAAACAAGCTCTCCTCCTTTCCTACCTACCCCAGAAGGTGACAACCTCACCATTTAACCCATCTGCTTGCCTAACAAACCTTCCTTCCTCTGATTTCTCAAAAACAGCAGCAACACAAACACAAACCACAAAACAACAAACAAACAAACAACACACACTCAAAAAAACCTGTCATCAATTTTTGATGCCTGTCACCTACACAGGGCAGTTTCTACATCCCCCTTGCACCCAGCCAACCTTGGCCCTGAACGCCAAGGGATGCTGCCACTTACCAGTGGCCAGCAGCTCCTTTTGTGCAAGAAATATGAGAGGCGATGTGAATACATAACGAACAGGAGAGAATTCCCTCCCCAGGAAACTCTTTCCTTTTTGGAAGGAGAAAGCAGAAGTCTCCAAGTCAACAATGAGCCAAGAACAAGCCCAAAGTTGATGCAGAGGAGCGAGTCTCTGGTGTTTCCCTTCCAAAGCTACTAAGAGCTGTACTCACCGGAAGCATGCAAAGGAAAAGAATTTCCTTCCAATGCTCAAAATTCAACAGGAAAAAGAAAAAGCAGACAGAATATGTTTCAAAGAGCTAGCAGCCAAAAAAGCCTGAGGACCTGCCCACCCACACAAGAAACCAGAACAAATCAGCATATCCAGACCCTTTGCACAGTATGGAGCTGAATGGTAGGATATCCTTCCTCACCAGCCCAGATTACCCATATTCAGCAGTTTTAGAGTTTTTTACCTGCTAGTATAAATTCTCCTGCTCTGTTCTATGTGAATACAGGACTTTTCTGGACTAAACCTACCAACTCCAAGGCAGGCAACTGTGACACTTCTGTGTTCACCATGGCTTCAGGAGCTTTACTTTGTTCTACTTTTATGTTCTCAACCATGAAGTATGGCTACTTCCAAATTGTCCACAAATTGCTGTCACTAAAGTGTAAAACATATTTAAAGAAACAACCCCAAGGATGGTTTGAAAACATGAACAGGAACACAAGTCACACTGAAATGGTTTTATCCAAATTTAATTGCATTTGACTCAAGCGTTCCAGATTTCCTGTTGATAAACACTCAAAGGCTTCAGCAGTGACACTCTACAACAAACATATTCATTTCTTTAATGAAACTTGGAAAGCTTTCTTCCTTCACCCTCCAGAACATCCAACACTTTGTTTCTAGCTTTTGTTCTTCTAGTGACACGGGAAACCTATTCTCACCCTTCCAAACACACAACTCAGAGGCAGGAGACTACCTCAAAAAAAACCCAAAACAAATAAAAATAAAGGTGCAGTGTTAGGTTACTTCTTACATACCTCACGCATCAATGCAGGCTGGAGCCACCCCTGGGGAAGGGCCAGGTGCCACAAGCAAAGTCACCTCAGGCTCAGGGTGGGACAGCTACATCCTGCCAGAGCAGGGAACTGGGGTAGAACCTCAGAGCTGATATGAGCAGGCAAAGAGCAACTCCATAAAACATGTCATGAGGTCACAGCAGGCATTTGAAGACACTGAGAATTCTGCAGCGCCCGATGTAGTTTTGTGTAAAAGTGCCCTGCCACAGATCCAGGTATTTCTGTGATCAGGCCATTTAGTTACAAAACTGTCAGGGTTTATAAATCCAGTATTTACAGATTTCCTCCAAGAAAGCAGCTCAAAAAAAAATAAATAAAATAAATCCCATGGTGCATTCCAGAACAAAGCCTTTAACTTGGGACTCACTTTTACCAATTGTCCCTCACTAAAATAGAGTCTACATGCCATAATCTCTAAAACAAGACCACAATAACCAGAAACAGGAGAAGCTGCCTCCTGCCAACCCAAAACCCTGCAAACAATGAAAGCAGGGGCAAAAAACTGCAGCTCCCAACCTGGCAAACTTAGTGAGCACGAGCAGCCGCTCGGGCTCCAGAGGTGAAGAACATGACACAAACTCGTCCCCAAGCAGGCAGCTAAACACCAGCGATCCAAGAGCAGGAACGCCAAGGCGCCTTCCCCAGCCCGCCTGAGCCTGCCACACTGTCCAAACTCAGATTATCGTAACACAAACAAGCCTGATTCTGGGCCCAGCAAAGCATAAAAGCTCATTTCATTTTTAAAACCGCTTCAAATTATTCCCCTCCTTTTGGCAACCCTTCCTGGAGCCTTCAGAAAGGCCCGTTTGTGCAATGGCCAGTGCACAAAGCAGACGTGACAGAAGCGGGGGGAATAAAAAAAAGCCTGTAATGGTTTCTATGCTCAGAGATGGATTCTAAGGAGGGAAAAGAGGCTGTGCCACACATAGCTTGGAGAGCACAGGACTTCGGTGGGGAATTGTAAACTGCAGGTGTACAAACCTCACCACAATGACAAATAAAATCCAGAAGAATTATAATGCTTGTCCAGTTGCATCATGTGACCACCTATCAGCACCAGTGTGGCCACCAGGACAAGGGCAGGGACCATCCCTCTACACACATCACTGGGGAGGAGACACCTTGAATCCCAAGTTCAGTTTTGGGCCCCTCACTCCAAAAAGGACACTGAGGGGCTGGAGCATGTCCAGAGAAGGGGAACAAAGCTGAGGAAGTGTCTAGAGCATAACTCTGGTGAGGAACAAGTGAGCAACCCAGGGTTGTTCAGCCTGGGGAAAAGGAAGTTCAGGGGAGACTTTTTTGCTCTTGACAGCTCCTTAAAGGAGGCTGGAGCTAGGTGGGGTTGGTCTCTTCTCCCAAGGAGCAAGTGATGGGACAAGAGGAAACGGCCTCAAGTTGCACCAGGGGAGGTTCAGGTTGGACCTGAGGAACAATTTATTCCCCTTGAGTGTTGTCAAGGCCTGGCCCAGGCTGTCCAGGGCAGTGGTGGAATCCCCATCCCTGGAGGGCTTCAAAGCCTTGGAGATGTGGTGCTGAGGGACACAGTCTCCAGCATCTCCCTTAGACCTTCCATGGCAAGATGCTTCCCACAAGCCTTGCTGCTGATCTTTGCATTCTTCTGCTGTGCTCCCAGCAGCACAGTAGTCCCAGAGCTCCAAGTAGCCAGGATAGGATTAGCTACTTGCTGCATCCATTTAGCAGATGTATGAAAAAAAATTCCACAAGGACATCCAATTTTTTTTTTTTATCCCCAGCTGAAATCTCCTCACACAAGATGAGCAAGACGAAAGAACCGCCATTACCCAGGAAAAAATAATGAACATGGCCATGCAAGAAAGAGGCAACAACCACCCTTTAACCCCTTCTCAGCCAAAGGTGGTGGCAAAAGCCATGAGGTCCTGATCAGCTTTTAAAACCAAGGTGGAACCAAACATTATTTTCCTGTTAGTTTCACCCTCAATACATCTCTACTTTCTCCAAGCAGGATAAGGGCCCCTCAAGCAGCCCCTTGTTGCACGCTGCATTTTGTAGTGATCACAGAGCAGCCACATAGATCTTGGTCCGGCACCATGCTCCTGTACCTCACTGCACTTGTTTCCTACCCTTGACAGCTTCTGGTACCTAAAAACCTGTTGGTTTGGGCTCCTTTTATCTCCTGCGCATTTTGCATGAGCCCAGTTTCCTACTGGATCCTGGCCCTATTTTCCACAGAGCTGTCAGCTCCATCAAGTCTTGCCAAATGACGTGGCTTCCAGCACTGGGTTCTCTCCCTTCAGTTTTACTCCTCAGGGGAGAGGAGCGAGCAGGAACAGCCCAGGCAGTCCGCAAGTAAAAAACCCCTCCCAGAAGAAATAGTGACTCCATCTCAATGTAACACTACTGGTATATCACCACAGGATATTGGAGCAGAGAAACAGTAGCTCTTTTTTTTCTGAAGAGCTACAATGCATTATTAAGAAAAAAATAAATAAATCAGGAGACTACCAGGCTGCTCAAAAAAAACCTAACAGAGGGACATTCAGCCTGCAAACAAAGCCTGTCACCAGCTATCACCAAGCCTTGGAACATGGACAACAGCGCTGGTCTTCCCTACAGCACCACGGGACACCCTCAGAGCTGTCACAGTCCCACAGCAGGACCCCGGTGGCCTCTGTGATGCTGGGGACATAGCAGAGCCAGGTCCCACACCAGCAACACCAGAACTGGTGCTGTTGAGTCAAGCACTCGGATTTGAGGCAAACGTCATTGATTGCTCATTTCAGCTTCATTAGTCACCTCAAATAAGATAACACTCAGTGAGCTAATTCTGCAGTTTGGCATTGCTGGTATTTCTTTTGATTAAAAGAGGGTTTTGCTGTTACAGTAGAAAGAGCTGGCTGGGAAGAAGCAGCACTCAGAGAGAGCATGCTGAGAACCAGGCAGCCTGGATGCCTCTTCCCCAGCATCCTCTCCACATGTCTCTGCTTTTAGGGCAGCTTTCTCCCTAGAGAAGGGAAAGACCCTGCCCAAAAGCAAGGCTAAAGCAGGCACGGACCTCAGGACACTTAGAGCTGTAAAGAAGCCTCACACCAGAAGCACAGGAACCCTCTGAGGCTCTCACTTGTGTCTGTTGAGGAAAAGCCCCAGCCCAGTCCCAAACCCACAACAGCAGTGTGCTGCAGAAGTCCCTACACTGCTTACCTTGAGTTGAGTTCTGCTGGACCTTACCCCAGCCTTCTTGTCCCTCACAGTGCAAGTGCCATTCACTTGATCTTGGAGGAAACAGCCATGCAGGAGGAAATTGTCCCTAAGGCTGCCCTCAGTCAGGTTTCCTCCTCCCCACAACCCACGAGACCATTCATGACTTACTCTGTGACCTGTATCAACTCCAGTGGAGATTACAAAAAGGGAAATCTCACCACAAACCAGCATTTCTAAAGAAAATAGAATTTCTGCCCAACTCTGAGCAATGCTAAAGGCTCAAGCTGGCATCTCCATTGCCATGTTACATCTTTGGGTAAATTGCTTGGGCTTGGATGGTTTGGGTCCTCAAAGTAAAGTTCATGTGGGGCACCACTGATATGAACTGTGATACCCCTGGCCCTACATGTACAGAAAATAAACCCCCTTTGAGCCTATAAGGATTCCAGTACCTTCCTGCTAATATATTAAACAGTTTAGGGGTGACCTGGCAGCACCAGGGTAATAGTTGCCCCTAATGATCTTAGAGATCTCTTCCAACCAAAACAGTTCTGTGATTCTACAAATAAGCAAGCAAAGGGAAAGACTGGTGTTGCTCTCACAGAGACCATACCAGTAGCTTTCTAGTGCTGGGATGACAGTAGCTCACAGGGGAGAGGGGAAGCCAAGGGTGGGCCAGCAAAAGCCCATCACCTTGCCAAGAAGAGCCACAGGCTGTAGCTAATGGGAAGTCATTTGTTTTGCAAAAATCAAAAGCAAGGAGAGAAAAAAAGAAAGCCACTGGGTTCAAAGTGGATCTTATCTGATAACAAGTAACAAATTAAAGTCAAAACAATAATAAAATTGAGATAAATTCTGTAGGCAATTGTTGTAATGACTGTCAATTACTGGCTGTATTGAGTTACACAGTGAGGGGAGCAACTCTGACAGGCTTTTGAGAGCACTCGGTTGTAAGCAGTATCAGGTCGAAACGACTCGGAAAGAGACGAATCAGCACGCCGAGGGGCGGTGCCGAGGTGCGGTATCGTGTTCCAGTCAGTTCATTACACTGACCCCAATCCAGTTTTTATTAGTCACCGTCTTAGAAAACGTCCTGCTCCCGAGAAGGAAGAAAGCTTCTTGCAAATCCCCCTCTGTCTTAAAGAGCTTCCCTGCACCGTGTTGCAAACACTAAGCAAAGCTTAGAAAGAATATTTATTGCATTAAAACAAACAAACAAAAACAAACCAACCCCAGCCTCAAGAAAAAGCCCTGCAAGCATTTTACCAAATAATTTAAAAATCCTAACACTCGATCCCTTTCCATAGGGTCCTTTTCCCCTGCTAAGACTCCTGACCCAGCCTTCAGCAGCAACTTGTCCAGTACAAACTGCCCTCACAGCTGAGCATTACTGGGTCCCACATCCACACCCTACTTTTCTGGAAATCCCATATGAAAATATGCCAAGAACATTTGACAGCTCCACAGAGGTGGCATTGAAGTATTTTCTTTCTTCTAGGACGTGTGTGTGTGTGTGTGTGAGAACATTTCTTTATTTGCAGGATCTCACATTGCAGAGGACCACATCTAACTTTTACCCAAGAGTGTATTTAAAATAAATCAACACCCCTCTCAGCAATAGCTATATTCTCTATCTGAAGGTGAAAGGCAGAATAAAAACTTTCTTAAATAAAGCAGTAGCTGGGATGAAATTACCACCACCACCCTCCTCCCAGCCCACCCAGACAAACCAGGTCTTTGAGTATTCAGAGCCCTGCCAAACTTGATCCATCTGGATAAACCGCCAATCTGATTATGGCCTCAAATCTAAGTATGAGACACATCATCTAAAAGATCTGTTTGTGGTACGATACAGTCCTAACCCTTCACAGCCTCTGCAAGGAGGGACGCCTTTAAGAACCTTAAAGCCAAAACTTAGCAGGACAAGCAAAAAAAAACCCAACCCAAACCAAACCAAAAAAAACCAACCTGGTAGCACAGAAATCATTTCTTTACTGGAATCTCTGGGCCAGTTACAAACGAATCAACTTCTTTGCAGATTCCATTTGCTGCTAACTGGCAACCACCTCACTCAAAATCCATCATATGAAATATGTTGGCTTGGAAGTGGTTGACTCTCAGAGAAAGGAAAACTCCCACCTTGGAGCTCCCCCAGAATACTGATGGGGATATAATGCTGATAAAAGCCGCTTTGAGGAGGGAGGTGGGCAGAGGCAGCCCGAAGGCCAAGACAGCCCATGTCTAAGGAACAGCTCACCCCTGGACCAGCAAAGCCAGGAGGAGCTTTAACAGGAACTTCTATACCGGGAAGAAAAAAAAAAACCACAACAAACCAACAACAAAAAAACCCCACACAAACAAACAAAACAACCTGGGTGCTTGGTGAAAGCAAGCCAACTATTTCAGATGGGCTCCTGTTCCAAAGCAGAGCTCAAACCTGCGGCATGGCCGCTGCAGCCCCCTCGCTGCAGCCCCAGCTCCACCGAAGTTAAGCAGCAATTAAACCCTCCGAGGAGGGCGGCGGCGGCGGCAGCTGAAGGCGATTTAAGCTTCACTTGCACGTATGTGACTCGCAAACTCATGCACGATAGCCTGTGAAATCTCTAAGCAAACCTAGTATTGCCTCAGCTCAAAGGGCGCAAGAACCCTCAAAAAAAAAAAAGAATTGAGGTCTCCTCATGACGGTGATCCAACTACTGGATTTCACAGGGAAGTGGGAGAAGACCAAGGGAGGAATAGTGAGGGCGCACAAGATCAGCTGCACTATCAGCAACTTCAGGAGAGGATCACGCAGGAGGTAGGAATCATTTGATCCGGGGTCTGTGCACAATTCTCAAGAGATCTATTAGAGGTGAGCCTGGATTAACTGGGGGTGAGCTAGTAAAAAGCTGTACTTTGACACTATCCAGACTTCATTCCCGAAAATAACTGCCAAATCTTGTAGATTGTTCTGTTTAACACCAAAAATGAATCCCCACAATTCTCCGTAGCCTCTGTCTGGAGTGACACCTGCTATCCCCAAAACATGATTTCTCCTGCAGCATCCAGCTCAGGATGGTCACCTCACTACAAGAAGCTGAAAAGGTGGTGGGAGGTCAGAAAAGCACAATGAACCCGATAAAAAGCTTTGCAAACCTGTCACACAAGGGAAAGTTGAAAGCTGACTATGGAGAACTTGGCTGATGATTAGCCGATGTGGGGGCAGAGATACTTGAAAGTTGTAAACATAAAAGGAAGCGAAACAAAGCACATGGAAATGAAGCTTGGACTGATCATCAGGAGGGAAATAAAAAGCTGAAGATCTCTGTCAGAGCAGGGAGGGCAGAGATGCCACAGATCTCAGAGCATTTGAAAATAGACAAAAACTCTGGGACTTCTCTTAATTGAGCAGAGGCAGCGAGATCACGTGGTGCAAGAGGCTTTTCCATCTCCAAGTGTCTTCTAGATGGTAACAAAAAAGGGAAAAACCCCAGGAGGCAAGCAGGACAGCTTCTCCTCGCAGACACCCTGTTCTCCCCAGCCCCTATTGTAACCCTGCCTTTCTAGCCAGTAACAAATCTGGCGAGAAGGGCTTGGTCTCTGCCACCACACTGGACACACTGCAACTGTATGACAGGCAGGACAAATTACACGTTTACTGTTTTAAAACTATTGTGCAATGGGCTTAGATTCCATACAACCCACAGATCCGCAGGCACAACCCTTCTAGCTTTACAAGGTGATGTAAAAATTATGTGAAGCTTGGTTCTACCTCCCATCTTGCTGTCTAAACCAGCTTCACTTCAGCCTCTGGTGCCAGCCAGTAGGAACCCCCTCTGCTGCTGGGTCCTCAGCAGCATCCTCTCCATACACCTTCTAGGAGGAAGGGACCATCAAGAACCTCAATCTGTATTCACTTGTGTCATCTCAGAGAGGAACAGAATGTGTATTTCTTTGCCTTGATCCCCTCTAGTCCACACTAGCACCTCGCTGCCAGTTCCACAACCAGGAAGCTCTTTAGTCCATGTTTTGAAAACCCAAGCTACTTAAGCTAAAAACAAACCAACCATCCCTCTATCTCCCAACATACCCATGGTTTTCATCATGCAGAGAAAAAAAAAATCATAATAGAAATTCACAATAATGTAATTTTCATGTAATAAATGCCAGTTGGTCTCATTCCTTTGACATTTAGCTAATAATCATTTCAGCCAAATAATCGGATAGCACTGAGCTCAGTAGTCCGTAAATGCCTCTGGAGTTTTAGCCAGCACTACAGACAACACTTGCTGCTCTCCAGTCCCCAGTACACACAGTTACACACACATGCTCTCCTTAACCCTTAAACCCTCACCTAACCCTCATATCAATCAGCTGGCTGCCACAACTTCACTTGAGATGATTTTTCCACCACCACCCCATGCATACCTTTCACACACCCAGCCATGTGGGCAGAAGCTGGGAGGAAGGAGAGGGAGAAGCAAAAGAAGCAGAAACCTCCTTCTCTTGATAGGAGAGGGGGACCGCAAGAGTGGAATCCAGTCCTCTTTAACTCCCTGCTGATTGTGACCTTCATGAGCCATCACACTCCAACATCTCCCTTGCGAGCTTTCTAGTTCTACTACTACATTTGCTTAAATCTCAAAGTGTCCTTTCAGTCTTAACTCCATTTTATCCTGGTGATGTTCCTGTCCTTTATCTTTCACAGGAGCTGGAGTTTCAATTGTCAAGACTCGCAAGTCACATGTGCTTCAATCAAAATAGGCTGAGAAACTTCCCTGGAACCTCTCTGTTTATTATTCTACACATCTGCTAGGAGCTTCAAGACCCCATCACTGACCTGTTCTCTTCATCCTCACGTTGGAGCACCTTCCTGCTTTTCTAAGATGTGGGCTCATAATAGGCAGAGGCCTCACAAATGTTACTTCTCTTCAGCCACATCTCTGCAAAAGGTACCACACTGTGCTCCCTGGAGTGCTTGTTACCTGTTGGCTCAGCCGTTGTCACAACAGCCTGACCAAGGTGTTCGACACTTGCTGTACTGAGAGGCAGCTGTTCTGAACACTTAAGAGCAGCTATTACGACTCTCTTGCTCAAGGTAAGTGCATCCAAGACACACAATGTGTTTCAGCACGGACAGCACTGCCGGGAGCTGTGCTCAGCATGAAGGAACAAGCGACTCAATGGACAGCAGAGGCAAGAAGCCTGCAGGCAACCACTTCTAAGCCAGGTCTGAGAGGACAGCTTTCGGTGGCACAAAATATCCCCAGACATCCTGCTTCAAATTTAGGAGAGACCTTAACAGCTCACAAACACTCCTCAGCCAAGAACTCAATGCTCTTTACAGCCTTGCTGTCACACCTCTGAAGATCTGGCACAATTCCTGCGATGGAACGGAGGCGGAGGTGCTGCACAGGGCTGGAGTGGCAGGGCTGGGATGAGCTGTGCATGCTGCTGGCACGAACAGCGGCCGGACCCACCTGCCGCATCCCTTCCCTGCCACGCACACACCATCCACCTCCCATTATTTCTCACCTACTTGAGCCACTCCTTAGCAAAAGCGCAGAGAGGTCCCCCATAACCTCCCATCGTGCCCCAAAATAAAGGCCACCATGCACAGGGTCACCTCCACGAGGCGACTCTCACTCCACCACGAGCAGACTGTCCGCTTCTGCTTTCTCTGCCAGCAAGTGCGGCGAGGGGACACGCAGCAGCGCGGAGCACCCGGAGCACGGCAGGGAGATGCAAGTCAGGCTTTACGCTGAGCACAGCTTCTCTCACGCGGCAGATGGGGGTATGCACTGCTGGGATGACCCTGTAACTGCCACCTTGTGCCGCGACGCTACCTGGCTAATCACACCACCAGGCAGCAGGCGATGCTGCCAGCGCACACAGTGCCCCTCACCAGCAGATCCAACAGGAGTTACGCATCTCCACTCTATAGATCTGTTTTCTCAAAGAAATGCCTGATTTATTGTCAAGAGGGCTTTACTGTGAGGACAGAAACAAAAAACCGTCCTCCACCTAAACAGCTCTTCACACACGATGATTTGCTTTGTCATGCCACTTTAATCCATGCACCACAGCTAGAGAATTAAAGCAGATCTCCTGGGTGAGCACATAGAAACTTCCTAACAAAACCTGCACGCCTTAAAAAAACAGAGCTTTTTTTCTTGTAGCAATGCCAGCACAGTCAAGGAACGAATTCATTTCCATGCCCTGGTACAAACAGGGCTCTCTCCATTTTGGGTAATATCAGGCAGCTTCAAATTACATTGCATCAACTGCAAGAAAACCCAAGCTCACCAAACAGCTGCAAGGAGGGAAAAAAAAAGGCACTTTCAGGATTGTCCAACCACTGCTAAGCGAGAGGCTCCATATGCAGCATGGTGTCAGCAAGGCCACAAAGGGACCCTTGGCAATGAGGGGGACAATGAGCAGATGGAGATGCTGGGATCTTGCTGCTGGTCCACTACACATGGGAGTTGCTCAGACAAACCTAAACGCGTGATGGAGAACAAAGAGCGGGATCCGGGCTCCCAGCAGCACTGCCGAGATGCTGTGTTCCCAGTGGACTGAGACATGGAAAAGGTGAGCTCCATCTGTGCCAGGCTCCCTTCTGTACCCATTTAAGCTCACACATACCCTTC